>BQKZ01002288.1:40375-62781 GCA_036244855.1 Temnopleurus reevesii | reverse complement strand
ATTTTAATATTTCTTCCTATCAGTATAATCATTTCGAACCAAAATATTCATCTGCCATGTCACTTTATTCCATCAACACCTTCCAAAAGGTGTACATGTGAACAAAAACGTAAAAACAACATGTGGGGATAGCTCGAAAACTTGACCTGATGGGACAAAACCGATGTGATTTTTGGATTCAGCGCATCAGATTCACCCTAAATCAGCTAAAAAATCGCAGACAACTCTCAAAAAGTAAAATTTTGTTGACCAGTGTAATTAATAAGACATCCTAATTGATAAATACCGGGAAACTCGGGATTGCACATGCGGTATAGCTGACGGTATGTGTGTTTGCGTGTGTGTGTATAGTGGGGAGGGGTGGTCGTGGATTGACCCCTCTTTCCAATGAATACCGAAATATAATTCCTTAAAGCACATTTCTTATTTAGCGTTCCATCTCCTTTCTTGAAATGCCTCAACTATTCTTTTAGCTGATGAAATAATAGGTACATGTAGGCACATGCGCTTCGAACTTGGTGGGAATAAGTGATAATTCAATGATGATTTCTATTTGATTGATGGCTGTATGATTATATGAAAAACAAGATAAAGATATCCCCTTTACCTTCTTAATATGCGCAATGTGTAAGGAGTCAATTACTGAATGGTTTATATCCATTTTTAGATTGACGAGAACCATTTTAAATTATAACAAATTTGGAACTCAGTTATCATGAAAAAGTTATTTATGGCAGTACATACCATTCTCCTTCCTGTGTTATTTGTTCTTATGTTCCTGTCGAAAAGATATTACAAAAAAAACCTCCAACCCCCCCCCCCCCAAAAAAAAAAAACAACAACAACAAACAAAACAAATGAAAAAAAAAACTTCCTTCATTATGTTCACATCTTACCCTGATGTATATATTTCAACATCTTCACTTCAAAACAGTGCTCGATTCTATTCTTACTATCTCAGGTGCATCTCTCTCTCTCTCCATTCCTCACTCTGACTCTCTCTCCCTTCTCATCTCTCCCTTACTCTCAATCCCCTCTCTCTCTTTCTCTCTCCCCCATCTCTCTCCCTCTCTACCTCATATCCTATACATGTTTTTTTTTTTTTTTAATCTCACTGACTGAATACATTATGATAATGTAGTTTATTTAGATTTAGAAAAAAGGAACACAATCTTCATTTTTTTTCTAAATCTAAATAAACTAACACTAAAGTTTCCTTCACCATGTTCACATCTTACCCTGATGTATATCTGATGCTACCTCTTCACTTCTGACCATTGCTCATGTCTACTCTCATTTTTTCGAGTTTCTCCCCCCCCCCTTTCCCATCACTCCATCACACACACACACAAACACACACACATACACACACACACACCCACACACATACAACCCTGTCTCTCTCTGTCTCTCTAAATTGGCTCCAATTTGTATGTACCTATATATCACTGACTGAATACATTTTCGTAATTCCTAAATGTCATCATCATACACCCGTCACAAATACATACACAAATACATACACTAACCATCAAGACCATAAGGTGTTCATACCCTATCGTCCATAACCTGTGTGCCTATCCTCTCCCTGGGTGCAAACATCTAATGGAAATATCCTTCTTTTATATTTTCTCTTCCCATTCTCGTTTCTCCTGAATATATCCTTCACCTAGGCGGATCCAAGTTTTAAAGTAAGGCGTGGTGGGGAGGGGGGGGAGTCATCTCCACTTCTATACACCACAAACCAGAGGTTAGAAACAAGACACTTTTAGAGCTCATTTTAGGATGACTTCAACATTTATAATATTTAAAAAAAAAATAAAAAAAAAATTAGCATATAATCATGATATGCATATTTCTTTCAGTATGGCATGGCAATTTATACATGTATGCATATCTAAATGCATAATTAAAGTAATCTCAATTTACATGAAAATTATACTTACTTACAGGAAATATGCAATTGCTGGAGTACAGGTAACCCAACTCTGCCTTTAGAAGTTAAACCCATTAGGAATACTTAANCATGGGGGGGGGGAGTCATCTCCACTTCTATATACCACAAACCAGAGGTTAGAAACAAGACACTTTAAAAGCTCATTTTAGGATGACTTCAACATTTATAATATTTAAAAAAAAAAATTAGCATATAATCATGATATGGATATTTCTTTCAATATGGAATGACCATTTATACATGTACACATATCTACACAAATAAAAGTAATTTCAATTTAAATGAAAATTGTACTTACTTACAGGAAATATGCAATTGCTGGAGTACAGGTAGCTCTGCCTTTAGCAGTTGAATCTGTTAGGAATACTTAATAGTGTTTGACTTTCACAAGAAGAATAGTTCATTCTTTTAATGATTTGTTTTACAAAAGCATCAGCTTATTTGACTAAAATGTTCCACTTACACAGAGTTGCATGAAGTCTGAAGTATCACATAGTATGAATGTGAGAGGTGTAATATCAGGAGGGTGTTTTGCGAAACTTGTCATAGAGACAAGTAGTCTTTGATGGTATCCATAGCAACAGTCAGAGATGGTGCATGTCATATAATTAAAATAAAGCATTTTATTGGACTAGTCAGAGCTGACTTACTGTCACTGGCAACAAGCTTCATGAAATGCCCTCATGGTAAATGTCACAAATAATTTATTCTTTCAGGTCCCAAAGAGCATATTACATTTAATGACTATAGTAATGTTTTATAGGTATTAAATACATGTGAAAATGAATAAAAATAGAGTAGAATAAAAAGGATACATGTTCCACATTCACTTAAAAAGTTTTGAATTTGTCTTTTAAGTTAGAGGGTTTCTCTTGTTTTATTCTCATTTTTAATGTGGACATTTTAATGTAAAACATAAAAATATCCATTGATTTTTCAAATCAAAATACTATAACTAAACTGTCGCTTTTACAGTGTTTTTACTTTTAATAGATAAAGGAAGTGCACCAATCCAACGTTTATTTTGTTAGCTCTTTGATCTGATCACACTCGTCAGGAAGAGCTTTTGAATCTTTCTCTGTAAACCCCTTTCATGAAAACCAAGGCATCTAATCATCTTTGTAAAAACCAAGGGACTCTCTCCCCATTTTATTTCAATCATAATCTTTCCCTATTCTCTTTAAACTGATAATCCCAGTTATTCCAAAGTAGGGTTCTTCATCTCTAAGCTCTAATCCTAAACGTTCCTCTTTTGTGACATCCGGCTCTCTATTCCAAGCAGCTGTTCATTTAGGCCCTCAATTATCGATAAGCATGACTGTCTCCCAGTCGAGTCCTTCATTCCTTGGTCATGTTGGGTGTTGCTAGAATGTTGCAATTAATTGCACAGATTGAAATGCGTGCTTTCATTTTCACATGGTCTGTGTATCTAGCCACACATTCATTAAAAAAATGATTTTGATTGGTCTGTGATGATAAACTGCAACTTGAAACTGATCACAACTTTCTAGCCTCAATTAAAATGCACCTTGATATGTACACACATTTTTGCGAATTTACTGGCAGGAATTTATTGTTCTAAATGCAGAAGCGCCTACTTGGCAGCTATGCTATGGCCGGGTAATAATATTAGATAATTTGTCTCGCGCCTCTGAATAGGTGACTAGAGAGAGGGCTTGTTTAAATGCTATGAACTATTATTATATTACTGTATCTTAGACTTTTTCAGTCATTAGCGAGTTGTTTTCTTTTACATTTTGAAAGATAATTGTCAAGAAGTCTATTGGGCACTCTATCTAATGAGTGGACATTTTTGCAAATTTACAGTCGCGAAATTTGTGAAACTGAAACCCTAGCAAAAATTTCAGCTTAAATACAGAATGTTCAGACCTACATGTACATCCAAGCTACATATAAAGTCTAAACTTGTTATTCTTGAAATTGGTCTCAGCCACCCCTCTTGATTTCTCCATCCCACAAAAGCCACCATCATCTTTGGACATTGCAGCTTCGAGATCATCGTTTGTCATGCAAACTTCATCAGATACAGTCAAACCTAGTTATAAAGAGCTCTCGTTATAACAAGGTAATTTTCCTGGTCCCATCTCTTTATATTTCATTGTATTTTGGTCCCATCTCTTTGTATTTCATTTGTATTTTGGTCCTGATACAAAGATTCCAATACAAAGAGGTAATTTCTCTGGTCCCAACGACCTTGTTATAATGAGGTTAGACTGTACTTCATAAGCAGGTAAGATGTACTCCACTTATAGTCTCATCCCTAATCTTTGCTCTCATTCTCCTTCGCCTGATCAAGCTGTATCTTGATATGTTCCGGTATCTCCACCTCTCTAAGATTCTCCATGCCTGGCTCTGGATCATCCATGATGAGGATCTCAATCACCTTCAAACATGACTCCTTCACCTCGGGATCCTGCTCCCATTTATGATACTCTCTCAGGATCACGTAGGTTCTCTTTTCCTTTACGATGCGCCGACCTTCCTTTGTAGCACACAGCTGAAAAAAAAAGAATCCTGTATTAAGTATTACAAATGATGAGGGAAATACAGTATGGTTCCTCAGAAATGAATGTAAAGGAGAATCTTGTCATAAAGAGGTAGACTAAATATGATTTCTGATGCAATATAAGCCAGTGTGCTGGTCAAAACTCTTTCTATTCTTTTTTTTTTTGTGGGGGGGGCGGTAATCTCATATAATTAGGTTCCACTGATACTACAAAATTTTAAAATTCCGATGGACCTTATACAGTCTAACGTCATTATAAAGAGCACTGATATTAGGTAATTTTCTTGGTCCAATCTCTAATTGTATTTTAACCCTGATATAACAAGGTTTCATTATAAGGAGGCAATTTGCCTGGTTCCAAGGATCTCGTTATAAAGAAGTTTGACTGCATGAAGGTTCTAAGTGGTGTAAATGTCATACTTGAGAATGACAACATATCACATATTTTTTTTGGTATTCCCCGTACAAACTGTTTCAACAAATTTACATGACATTAGAGGTTAAACCAAATACCAGTTCACAATACAGCATCTGCAGATTTAAGAAGTACCGACCTGATAGATGGCTTCCAGTAGCAGGATCCTGATTTCAGGATCATCCTCTCTCTTCTTAGTCTCCTCTAGATACTGAAGATCGTCCGGCAATCCTTCCATGTCATCCTCACTCAGCTCCTCAGGGCCGGCCAAGGGAAGCAAGAGATGAGGCAAGATGTCTACTTCATCACCGAGCAACCATTCATGAGATGCTACGAAAAAGATATGTTGAAATATTAGATTTAATTAGTACTATGATGTTCTTTTTCTTCTGTTGTGTAGAAATGAAATAATTACAGTCCAACCTCGTTATAAAGAGCATTGATACAACTAGATCTCGTTATAACAAGGTAGTTTTCCTGGTCCCATTTCTTTACAAGTATTTTATTGTATTTTGGCCCTGATATAACAAGGTTTCGATATAAAAAGAGATAATCTCTCTGGTACCAAGGACATTGTTATAGGTTTGACTTCTATGCACTAAGAGTAATTACTTGAAGAACTACATTACCAAGAAACACTGAACTTGTTGCCTAGATGTATGTTCAAAACATGAGTTAGTTAAATATTAATATCTTCCTCTTAATTCTTTAGACAAAATTAAATGAATCTGGCAAAAGTCTCTCAAAACAAAATGTCCATTAAAAGTTGAATCCATCTTGAAGTTGATAAATTTTACAAAAAATATCCCATGCAGGCTTAAAAATAAGCTGGATGACGTGACCAAGGTTGATGATCACTAAGAGACTAAATCAAACAAAAACAAAAAATAATAAAGATGATGAAGACCACTTGTTTCTGATTTCAAAGTCATTTTCATGTTCTACAATATTTTTGTTTTTAATTCCAAACCTACCAGCCACAAAGCAGCAATTCCTCAGAGCTGTCACAACCCCTCTCCGTCTGGCCATTGACAATTTATACTGAGTGAACGGCAGCAGTCTCTGAACAACACAGCGTTGTTTGTCAAGAACAAATTCCCTTGCTTCGTTCAACTGAGTTAAGTTTGACAATATCGGACCAACAAAATCCAAGCTAGAATTCTTCTTGTTGTAGTCCTCTAGACAGAATGCTTCCACTAATTTATTCATTCCAACTGGATTCTCGTCGTGCTCCAGAATGTTCAAAACTCTTTCCGCTCCAGCTCTGTTTCGGGTTAAATTATTGAGAATCATACATGCCTGTCTTGCAAACGGACTAGAGGGATCGACAATAGTTTGTAATAGATGAGAGATGTATGATAATTGTAGAGCAAGAGGTTCAGCAAAACTGTCTTCCGACGACAAATTAACAATCGTGTGGTAAGCCTGCTGTTTGTGTGTCTCGGCTACTGCATCGGCACGAACAAGCTCGCCCAGAGTTTCGGCGACAGGCAACAGCTGCGTCCCGATGGCGAGTCGACCCTCCTTACTCGCGGTTGTCCCCACCACATGCATCAGTGCTGTGTTCCTTAAATCTGGTCTGGTCGTCAGTGATAGAAACTGGAGTAATTCTTCAACTACAGAGGCATCTGCCATGGTGAAATACCGCTAGATTTCATCAATAGACGATAAAATAAGAATTTCTTGTTCGGGGTTCTCGTGATTGTGTCTTCTCTCGATCACATGTGTGTGAGCTCAATTGTAGACGGCTTTACAGGAGTTTTATAAGAATATTTTCAAATACAGTCTGCTATATCGAGGCAGGCACACTTTTTAAAAAAGAAAACGACTGTTTAAGGTGAGTCTAACTAGTATTAAACAATTTCACTTCCGGTAGCGTGACAGTGAAGACAACAGCAAAATCAGCCAAATTGTGACAAATATTTCTCCGTATTTGCCCAAATATTTTGAATTCAAATAGAATAAAAAACATCAAGTTGAAAATGCCAGCATTCAAACATAGTTTTCGAGCGGTTAAGCTCGTATTTGGGATTTCAGGAGGAGTTGCATTTGGTGCAGCTGCAGTCGGATTTTCTCAGCGGGAGCGTGATGGTTTCCTCCCCACAGCTTTGGCGTCATGGACCACCAACCATACCCCTAGTGTCAGATGGGATAGCAACTGGGACAGGTGAGACTGAGAGTCTATCATATAATCATTCCATCTTACCAACTAAATACAGCTGTTGCTTCAACATCAAAAGCTTTATAAGTTAATTGTGCATGGACTTGGATTGGGAGGCTGTCTGTCGCTTTGACAAGGCCAAGGCCAGGGCCAAGGCCGGGGCAAGCATCAGCCATCAGCATCAGTAGCTCGATGCCATCTAGCTTCCTATTCGGGCTTCATTTGACATTTTACACTTTATGTTATCATTCTCTTTTATCAAACTGACATTTACATTTATATTTACATTGTATTTTTATCTTACGTGCCCTAGCTGACTAACATAAAATGTAAAATACCAGATTTAAAACGTTAATATTCATGAATCCTGGTTGAAAGTTGGATATAATCGAACTACAGCATCAGCATCAGCATCAGCATTATACGGAAGTATAACGGAAGCCAGAGTTGGAAACTCAAATTTGGTACTGGAGGTTTGACCAATGGATGTCGAGCCTCCTTTTAAAAATTGTCAGGCTTGTTGCATTCACCACAGATTGGGGTAGGTTGTTCCAGTCCGTGATAATTCTTTGGCTGAAGAAATGCCCTCTGACTCTGAGATTAAGTCTGTGTCGTTTCGTGAAGAGTTTTTGTGAGTGCCCTTTAGTAATGCTGGATGGGTGTTCAGAAAAGAATTGTCCAGGCCGGCAGATTTTTCAAGGCCGGCTACATAGCAGACTCGTCGCTAAAAAAAAAAATTATACATTTCACACCAAATTTTATAAAGATTATCAAACTTTATATCAATAATTTTGGCACCTTTCTCACCTTCAATAATGCCAATTTATTGCTTTCGAATAAGTTCTGTTCAAGTTTAATCGATTAGGCCTATATATCAAATTTCGCTGGACACCAAAGTGCAATCGCAATGCCTAGTCTCTACTGAAGGCCTAGATTAGCCTAGAACTTGTAAAGTTGTAGTTGTAGCCCTGATAGCCAAAGTGGATTGAGACAGGGTTTTTTTTTATGTTTTCCTTATTATTATAATTATTTTATGTTTGGCAAGCCAAAAATGTCATAATTTCCAGAGAGAGGGCTGAAAAGGGAATTTTTCACTTTTATTTTTTTCTTCAAATATGAATAAGGGGCGCTGCTGACTGCATGCCATTTACTGTGGCCTTTCCGGCTCTGAAAAATCCTTTGATTCAAGAATTGATGCAAGAGATAGAAGAGTGCATTGAAAAAAGTGACCGGCAGATTCAGGTGGTCCAGTGATTAATTGGAGGGGAGGTTTAAGAGCTGTTTATTTGCTAAAGGGTTTTTTGTTAAAATAGAAGGGTACTAATTTGAACAACTGTTCATACAGTATAGAGGAGTTTCTACCAATACATGTTGCAAATCTTGAGCGGCCACGAAAACATTCATGACATTGTATTCGTTTGCATTTAGGAGAGACCCAGAAAGCTTGATAGATCCCAGCAAGACTTCCAAGACTGAGGTAGACTCAAAGGACCCAACAGCCAAACCTGCAGCTGTGAAACCGACAGCAACCAGACATCTCATCCTCATCAGGCATGGGCAGTATAATCTGGATGGAATCACTGATGATGCTAGGATACTCACTGCTCTAGGTAGGTCACTGCCATTATGATTTTGATCAGTACCTTTGATCACAAAGTCAGATGTGAGGAACTGATGACACTGACAACAATTTTATGGTAGATTTCAATTATGCAATTTGGAAGTTGTAATCTCACTTTCATAAATGACAATGAATCAGATAGATGATTACCAGCTGAAAGTGTTCTGCAGGTTTGACCTCAGTTTGGGCAAATGGTAGCATGGTAAAGATCCTTGGAGTGTCATGTGATTATATTCATCACATCATTAACCAAATTATGGCAAATACACCCATTTACTTGTATGAATACCTGTACTGACCAAAATCTCCCTACTTAACTCCTTATCCTTTTCTGCACTCGATGATAACACTTTTTACTGAGTTGGTACAAAATGTGTTCATTTGCTTCATGAAACACAACTGTGGCACGACTTTTGAAGTACCAAATGTGTATGATGAATGCAGATTAAGTAGTTATCTACTTTACTCCTGTTAGGTCGGGAGCAGGCAGCCATGACAGGTCAACGATTGAAAGAATTGAACCATCCCTACACCACCCTAATCAACTCAACGATGGCCAGAGCTAAGGAGACAGCAGACATCATCAGCAAACAGCTACCAGACCTTCCTCGTCAGGAGTGTGAGCTGCTGAGAGAGGGTGCTCCTATTCCGCCTGAGCCACCGGTCGGTCATTGGAAACCCGAAGTCAGGGTAAGATCATTTTCTGTGTTTTTTTCCTTTCTTTTCTTTTTTAATACTCTCCCCCATCTGGCCTACTCCTCTCCATTTTCCATCTGAAATTTGATCTCCTTCTTCCCCCTTATTCATCTTTCCACATGTAGAAATGGTAATAATATTGCATGTTATATTTTTATTCATCTAATGAAGAGAATGAAAAATACATTGCAAAAAGAAAAAGGACGCATTGCATGAAATCACATTCGACTTTTCTTATTTATTACCAATTTATGCATTGCAGTAGTTCTATTATTTTCTTTTATCCTGATTTCTTTTATCATGAAATCACATTTGACTCTGCTCTCTTCTTATTTATTATCAATTTATGCGGTGCACTAGCTTTATTATTTTCTCTTATCCTGATTTTGAACTAACATCTCTTCATATCTTTTTCTTTAACACCCTACACCCTGTCTCCTTTTTGCCACAACCCGCCTCGCCTCTCCACAACACCTTGAATCCTAACACATCATGGCTCCCTGTGGCGCCCTCTATTGTTCCCTCCTGACATCGTGCTTTGGCCTTCTCCAGCAGTTCTACGAAGACGGCGCTCGTATTGAGGCAGCATTCAGGAAATACTTCCACCGAGCCGACCCAGACCAGACCAAGGACAGCTTTGAGATTGTTGTATGTCATGCCAACGTCATCAGATACTTTGTGTGCAGGTAAGATGTACTCCACTTACAGTTGAACCTGTCTACAGTGGCCTCCCAAGGAAAATAGAGAAATTAAGTGCTTACCAAAATACCATAGACAGGCGACAGTGTATGTTTTACAGCACATATTATTATCTACAATGTACGGAAACACAATGGGTGACCACTACAGACAAGTGGCTGCTGAGATATTTTTTACTCTATATGTAAAACTTATCAGGTAGCCAAACATTGGCCTAGCAATCAATGTATTTAGATTTAATCAAACCTAAGCCCACAACAGTTATACATGCCCTACAGTTTTGACAGGGCTTCGCCACAAAGAAATGCACATAGATTTGGTCCATGTTACATAAGATGTACCATCCACTTTAATCCATAATGCTAATAATTGTTGTTGAGCAATGCTGCCATTTAAGTTGTCAATAATGGTAAAGTTAACTCCATTGGCAGGTTTGATCCAATAGACCTCAAATTCTTTTCATTTGCAGATTTTCGCACAGGTGTACTATCTTTTTCTTGTCAGTTTTATACCTCAATCTTTCCTTATGATATCTGCAATAATGAAATCAAAATTGGTTTGACTTTTGCACATTTCCATTTTCCGAACCTGATGTCCACTTTCAGTCCACACAATTTTATTTGTAATTAAATAATCGACATAAGCAAAATTAATGCCAGTTGTACAGTGGAAACTCAGTATNTTTTAAGAGCTGTTTATTTGCTAAAGGGTTTTTTGTTAAAATAGAAGGGTACTAATTTGAACAACTGTTCATACAGTATAGAGGAGTTTCTACCAATACATGTTGCAAATCTTGAGCGGCCACGAAAACATTCATGACATTGTATTCGTTTGCATTTAGGAGAGACCCAGAAAGCTTGATAGATCCCAGCAAGACTTCCAAGACTGAGGTAGACTCAAAGGACCCAACAGCCAAACCTGCAGCTGTGAAACCGACAGCAACCAGACATCTCATCCTCATCAGGCATGGGCAGTATAATCTGGATGGAATCACCGATGATGCCAGGATACTCACTGCTCTAGGTAGGTCACTGCCATTATGATTTTGATCAGTACCTTTGATCACAAAGTCAGATGTGAGGAACTGATGACACTGACAACAATTTTATGGTAGATTTCAATTATGCAATTTGGAAGTTGTAATCTCACTTTCATAAATGACAATGAATTAGATAGATGATTACCAGCTAAAAGTGTTCTGCAGGTTTGACCTCAGTTTGGTCAAATGATAGCATGGTGAAGATCCTACGTCTGTAGAATGATTATATTCGTCATGACAATAAACAAATAAAACCAGTTGCTCTTACTTCAATGCCTTCAATGACCAAAATCTCCTTACTTTCTTAATCATTTTCTGCACTCAATGATAACGTCTTTTACTGAATTGGCACAAAATGTGTTCATAAGCTTCATGAAATACAACTCTGGCGTGACTTCTGAAATACCAAATTTGTAAGATGAATACAGATCAAAAGTCATCGACTACTTTCCTAATACAGTCTAACCTCGTTACAACAAGGTCATTAGGACCAGAGGAATTACCTCTTTATATTGAAACCTTGTTATATCAGGGTCAAAATACAATAAAACACCAAAAGATGGGACCAGGGAAATTGCCTTGTTATAACGAGAGCTCGTTATTACAGTGCACGTCATAACAAGGTTTGACTGTTTTATGAAATCAGGTAGGGAGCAGGCAGCCATGACGGGTCAACGATTGAAAGAATTGAACCACCCCTACACCACCCTAATCAACTCAACGATGGCCAGAGCTAAGGAGACAGCAGACATCATTAGCAAACAGCTACCAGACCTTCCTCGTCAGGAGTGTGAGCTGCTGAGAGAGGGTGCTCCTATTCCGCCTGAGCCACCGGTCGGTCATTGGAAACCCGAAGTCAGGGTAAGATCATTTTCTGTGTTTTTTTCCTTTCTTTTCTTTTTTAATACTCTCCCCCATCTGGCCTACTCCTCTCCATTTTCCATCTGAAATTTGATCTCCTTCTTCCCCCTTATTCATCTTTCCACATGTAGAAATGGTAATAATATTGCATGTTATATTTTTATTCATCTAATGAAGAGAATGAAAAATACATTGCAAAAAGAAAAAGGACGCATTGCATGAAATCACATTCGACTTTTCTTATTTATTACCAATTTATGCATTGCAGTAGTTCTATTATTTTCTTTTATCCTGATTTCTTTTATCATGAAATCACATTTGACTCTGCTCTCTTCTTATTTATTATCAATTTATGCGGTGCACTAGCTTTATTATTTTCTCTTATCCTGATTTTGAACTAACATCTCTTCATATCTTTTTCTTTAACACCCTACACCCTGTCTCCTTTTTGCCACAACCCGCCTCGCCTCTCCACAACACCTTGAATCCTAACACATCATGGCTCCCTGTGGCGCCCTCTATTGTTCCCTCCTGACATCGTGCTTTGGCCTTCTCCAGCAGTTCTACGAAGACGGCGCTCGTATTGAGGCAGCATTCAGGAAATACTTCCACCGAGCCGACCCAGACCAGACCAAGGACAGCTTTGAGATTGTTGTATGTCATGCCAACGTCATCAGATACTTTGTGTGCAGGTAAGATGTACTCCACTTACAGTTGAACCTGTCTACAGTGGCCTCCCAAGGAAAATAGAGAAATTAAGTGCTTACCAAAATACCATAGACAGGCGACAGTGTATGTTTTACAGCACATATTATTATCTACAATGTACGGAAACACAATGGGTGACCACTACAGACAAGTGGCTGCTGAGATATTTTTTACTCTATATGTAAAACTTATCAGGTAGCCAAACATTGGCCTAGCAATCAATGTATTTAGATTTAATCAAACCTAAGCCCACAACAGTTATACATGCCCTACAGTTTTGACAGGGCTTCGCCACAAAGAAATGCACATAGATTTGGTCCATGTTACATAAGATGTACCATCCACTTTAATCCATAATGCTAATAATTGTTGTTGAGCAATGCTGCCATTTAAGTTGTCAATAATGGTAAAGTTAACTCCATTGGCAGGTTTGATCCAATAGACCTCAAATTCTTTTCATTTGCAGATTTTCGCACAGGTGTACTATCTTTTTCTTGTCAGTTTTATACCTCAATCTTTCCTTATGATATCTGCAATAATGAAATCAAAATTGGTTTGACTTTTGCACATTTCCATTTTCCGAACCTGATGTCCACTTTCAGTCCACACAATTTTATTTGTAATTAAATAATCGACATAAGCAAAATTAATGCCAGTTGTACAGTGGAAACTCAGTATAACAAGGTGCTAGGGACCATGAAAATACCTTGTTATTGCGCAAATGTAGTAATATCATGTCTATAAAACAATAAGCGACAAAGTGCAGGGACCAGAGATTTAGGTATTTATATCAGATCTCTTTATACCAAGTTTCCACTGTATGAAGATAGATGCTTAGATATTTCTTTTCTGCAAGCATATTATTTTTCTCAAATTTGTATGTAAAATACTTTTTAACATAATGATCATCATGTATTTTGAAAAAAATATTTATGTCGGGGTTCCTAAACAATATCTTTGTATTCAATCCCATACAGAGCAATGCAGTTCCCTCCAGAAGCCTGGCTTCGTATGAGTCTCTACCACGGTAGCCTGACATGGTTATCAATACGGCCCAGTGGTCGCGTGTCTCTTAGGATGCTAGGTGATGTAGGGTTCATGCCCGCCAATAAGGTCTCTGTTACATAATACTCGCCCCTCTCAATATGTGGTTGTGTGTCTCTCAGAGCTTTAGGTACTGAAATGTCTTTATCATAGATGCAGATGTTTGCCTCTCACGAAGCCCAGGGGGGAGTATTCTGAAATCGTTCTTATCTTTCTTCCTAACTTTCTTCTTATCTCTGTGAGTTTGGAATGCGCTAAAATCTTTCCTAAGACGTATTCTGAAAATTTTCTTGACTCGATCTTTTCTCTTGTAGGACCGCCTTCTTCCTATCTTGTAGGCAGAAGTTAAGAAGAAAGTTAGGAAGAAAGTTATTAGGAAAGTGACGTAGATAAGGACAAATTTAAGATAAGAACGATTTCAAAATACGACCCCAGGGTGATAGGAATATCCGATTCATCTAAAAGATGCGTACCTTCCCAAATGTGCATGATAATAGAATATGAACAGTGAATCATCAAATAACTGAACTACACATTTTCTCAGGAGTGAAAGATCATGGTTATGATAATAATAATAAAAATAATAATGTGTCTTATTTACCCAGGGTAGCCGCTTCAGTTCTTCGAACTGTTCTCCCAGTAGGAAGTATTCCAGCAAGGTGCTGCAGTTAAGGCACTCAATGCTAAATTGTTATCATTCTTTCTCTCATTCATGAGAAGAAATTTGGTTCAGCCATTTGGTTATGTGGGGAACATATCGCTTTCTTCTTCTCTTTAGCAACATAAATTGAGGTGTAACTTGTGATAAGCAATGCGTATTCATTTCGGTCTTAATTACGATATTTGTGCCCTATATTTTTAAATACCTAAGACCTACCAGTACATGTTATTTCTCATTTTACCATTGAATGTTTTGCCAATTTTGAAGTTCAAGACCACATTTCATAGATACTGTGACACAGTGCAAAGTTGGAAAAACTTGTTGACACACGAATGGATACTTGTAACATTTGTTAATGACATGTAGAGTTTGCCTTTGATACTTTTCTAAAAGGTAATTGTTTCATTGTCTGATGCATCAATAAACTTAACTTGATAATTCTGAATATTGGGATAGATTCCAATACATTCCAGCAGTATTGCTCGAGCATTCTGGTGGTCTAGCGGTTATGACTTTGGCCTAGTAAACCAGAGGGTTGCGGTAGTATGCAAGCACATACCCTAGACTTTCGATGTGTGCATGTGCAAAGCGTGATACAGGGTATGCATATTGTGTGACTACACAACACACATACAGCATTGCTCTATCCTCTGTCTAGACTGAGGGTAGAGCAATGCTGTATGTGTGTGATGTAGTCATACAATACAAACCCTGTATCACGCTTTGCACATATGCACACACCGAAAGTCTAGGGTATGT
This sequence comes from Temnopleurus reevesii, assembly GCA_036244855.1. NCBI lineage: Eukaryota > Metazoa > Echinodermata > Echinoidea > Temnopleuroida > Temnopleuridae > Temnopleurus > Temnopleurus reevesii. The sequence continues at coordinate 47,633 of BQKZ01002288.1, read as the reverse complement.
GCCTGCAGACTAGGATAGCGGTTTGAATCCCATATTGGTGCTGTTGCTTTGTTCACTACATCAGAGTACAGCAGAAGCCTGTATAACCCCATTCCTTGCGAGCCAAATGGGCTGTAGCGAGACAAATTAATAAAATATCTTTGTATCAGTAATGAGCCCTTAATATTATTTTGTGTACCATAGAAAAACTACTGAAATCATCTGAAGGATATATTTATATATATGCATGGTGGAGGTAATACAATATATACCATAATGGAACTGTTGTTTTCTGATACAGTGGAAACTTTATAAAACTTAGTATGACTTAACTAGTCCCAATATTTTTATATTTTTGAAAGAAGTAATCAAGAGTTCTCAGGATTCCAGATTGATCTACTTTTCCCTAGAGGTGGGAATCAGATTTCTAAATGCTGCAATATACGCAGAGAAGCCAGCCATTCAGGAATAGGCATGAGGTGAATTTCCATATAAAATCAAGGCTTTCATCACAAGTGAATGGCTGCTAGTATGCCTATTGTTGTCATGTTTGCTTTCTTCTGGTCAGCTGTCGCGTTATTCAAATGTTAATTGTGACTTCATGCATATTCCTGGATGGTTTTGTACAGAAATAAGTTTGTGCCAATGATGGCAAAATATATAATGTGCCATACATCTTCAGTTCCTTCTGTTCATCACACTCACAGCATTCTCTTTTGATTAGATTCTCTTCAAATTCTACGGGTGTAGTATGTGTTGGAGAAATGTGATTGTGCTTTTATTGTTTATATATTGTCTAAATGTAATTATGTAGGTGTAATTTGTATTATGAGATTGTGTACACATTAAAATTAATGTATAACTTAACCTTTGTGTTGTTGATGAAGTTTTTTTTCAAGTTGTAACTGATGATACGTGTACATCAAGTGCCAACAAGAAATATCTACAGATAAATATACATGGACCATGCACCATGGATATTTCCTTCACCAGATTATAAAAATCACCTACATGTACATTATCTCTTTAAGCCTGTGTATTTAAAGGGGAACTACACTCAGACATTAAATTGCTATCATTAAATGAAGAAAAATAAGATGAACAAACTGAAAATTTGAGCAAAATCGGATATCCATTCAAAATTTATGAATTTTCAAAGTTTTGATTTACACCCCTCATGGGCTCCTTAAATTGGCAAACGTACAGGCACAAAATGGCTGCCAACATGGAGAACTCTCCAATCGCTTTGTACACAAAATTTCACATTTTCCTCTTTTTCCATAAAAGTAGACAAAATTGTGTTTCTTTGCTTAACTATATTATAGCCAAATCAATTCTACAAGCATTCCAGAAAGAATGGTGTTGATTCCTCATTTGAAATGTGATATTGATTCATTTTCAATAAATTTATATACAAAGTGAATGAGGACATCACAGATTATGCTAATTAGCTATACACATGCCAATTCAAGGATGCACAGCACAGGTGGAAATGATAACTTTGAAAATTCACTGAAAACTTCTGAATGGATTATCCGATTTTGCTAAAATTTTCACAGTCTATTCGTCTGATTTTTCTTCATTTATTGACCATACATTATTGCCTGGGTGTAATTCCCCTTTAAATTTAAAAAAAAACTTTCGAAGGAGATGTGCTCCATAATGAATTATAAGACATCACATAGAATTGGACAAATATATGAGCATTCAAAAACATTTTTAAATATAAGACAAATATCTTATTGTCATTTAATAATCATGCATCTATTCATTTCACTAAATACTGTAATTTACATTGCTCTAATATCAGAATTGTAAATTTTACACTCTCCAAGCAGTATCTCATGGAAATACTTTGATTATAACATCCGAGAAAAGAAAAAGAATCTTCCCCATCGTGGACAGCTGATATCACAAGATACATCCTGATGTGAACAAGACATTTAGTAAGCACATTCACAATGACAATGTACACTTTGAGAACATGTAATTGATACAAACTTGATATGCAATATAATTGCATCCTCATATATGACCCAACATGGATTGACCTCATGACCAATTAAATACATTTTTGTGTTCCAACTTAAGAACTTTTACTGCAGAGTGAGGAAATAATCTCAAATGTCTCGTCAGAAAATTGTGTGTATTTGAAGTTACCTTTCCAAGAAAGGGCAGCAAAACAGTTTGAACGCAAATGCATTCAGATTCGGAGAGTAATATGCTGTATGAAGAATTCTCACATTAGCTGCACGATATCAAGACCTTTTGAAACACCATAGCATTGAAATGTTAATAGATATTCAATATCACATCTTAAAACTTATTCGATCTATGTTGCTGTCAAACGATATTGAAATAATTCATTTTAGCTCCTTTTCAGAAATGAAAGCTCAAACTGACCTTCATCCCTTATCATAGAGACACCAAAGCCACTGTCGTGTAAATTTTTTTCCATAGTTTCATCCGAAAACAACATGACGAGTGGGTACTATATCATTATTTGATGGTTACCATATTCAAGGGAACATGTTAATCACCATATTGACAATAGCAATGACGACAAATAATCAAATAGCAATAAAATGCAATATATCATGCTCCATTATTTGTCATAGCGACAAATTCCTTCCTTTCTGGTCCTTTGTATACAACGCTACAACGTACATAGACAGCTGTAATTGACGACATGATCAAAATGAAACAGGAACTGTACAATTCAATATTTATATATGACATTTCTATGTACAAAAATGGGCTTCTGAATAAAATGAAATGACATCCCAATAAAAAAGAAATTGCAGTTTACCATACATTTTAACACTTACGTTGTGCACTGTAACAACTTGAAATCCTTTACACTTTGAATTTCAGAAATAAATAAATAAAACAGCATCCCATTGCTGTTAAGCAGACTTGCTTTCATATCATTTACATTACTTCTTAACCCTTATTCTCATTCTGTAGGCAGGACTGTTCAAATAGATAAAGTTCCCTGCTATTCTACATTTCATAAATACAGAGCACATGTGCAGAGCCCATCACCTTGGAATATCCCTACAGTATGCGGCTCAGAAGATCATTATCAGTAATATCCTCTAATCATCATCATCATTATCATGATCAAGACCATCATCACCACTACCATCATCATCATTACCACCACCATCATCATCACCATCATCATCATCTGCATCATCATCATCTGCATCCTGATCATCACCATAACCACCATTATCATCAGCATTATCTGCATCATCATCATCTGCATCATCTTCATCATCTTCATCACTATCACCATCATCATCATCATCATCATCATCTGCATCACCATCATCATTATCATCATCATCACCATAACCACCACCATTATCATTATTAGCATCATCGTCATCATAATCATCATCTTCATCATCTACAGACTTATAACGAACAATCGTGGATGTAACATGCATATATCTAAACCTAAGATCTCTCCACTCCCCGACACACTGCTTCAATTACTCTGCTATCATATTTCCTAAAAACATGTTGCAGAAATTTCAATCCGCTTTATACCTAAATGGTAAGATTATCAGGAATACCCATTAACTGATAATCTCTGAACTCTTCCGATGATAGCTCAATAAAAATGGAGCAGTATTTCCCGTTAACATTCAGCTCTATTGCAGAAAAGTAGCTGTGAACAACACATTGTTTGGAATTCCTGTAAGTCACTCTCATGATTTTCGAGGACAAAATAAATCCTTGTGGAATAGTCTAAAATTCTAGGTTGCGTCTATCGATCTGCACAGCTTCCTTTTTATGGCCTGCCTGGTCCGCTTCCCTCGTGCGTTGCTGGCATGCCAGGATGCATAGGGTCTTGACGAGGCTGTTGAAAGATACAGAACAAGAGGAAACATTAGGAGGGGTGCATATGCACAGATGAGTTAAAACGAAAACAATGAAAAGGTGTGTACAAGATATATATACAGAGAAACCTTGCTTTGAAAGAAGCACACTGTAAGATTAACGCTCGGATATCATAAAACTCTCTTATGTCTTTATGACAAGATGATTTCAATGGTCCCGTCTCTTCATGGGTTCTTTTTTTACCCTGATATAACACAAAACCTTATGAAAACAAAATAATTCTTCATGGTCGAAAAGAACTTGTAACATAGAGGTCCAAGGACTCCAGCAACCATCGTGAAAGTAAAATATTTGTAGAAATTGTTGTCCTTTCTTGTCTAAAGTTGTAATATACAACCACCGGTGTCAAGCAAATCATGGTCTACAATAAAACAAATTTCATTTACACTTTATAATGACTGATGGGCCATGTTTGCAACAATCTAACGTACCACACAATACCTTCACATGTTCAGGTATTCTGATGTATCAATAATTTGAAAACCCACAGGTTCTTGATTTTGGCATCCCCCTTTACAACACATTAAATTTGCACTGCTGCAAATTAAAATAAAATAATCCCAAATATGAATTTTACACAATACAAGTAATAAGTGCCTCAAGTTCATCAATTCAAAACATATTCCACTCTATCGTTTCAGATAAAAAAAATATAAGTCTTCCTTACGAGTCCAACATCTTCACAAAGTCATGTTTATTAAATGTTTTGCCAGAATTTGGCACATAGTACACCCTTGCTGTTTGCAGCCATCAGGTCGTCTTTACTGCACTGTTCTGATAGATTCGGGCATTGAAGAAGGTAATGCATAGGTTGCAAAGCACCGCAGTCACAATGTGCATTGTCATCATCAGTGTACCCCCACTTTCTCAAGTAAAAAAAAAGTACCTGTGGAAGGGAGAATACAATACCTTCTTCTTTTTCTTCTTCTTGTCCCTCTTCTTCTTCTCTCCATCCTGATCCCCATGTTTCTTTGTTTTCTTGTGTTTCTTCTCATGACCGTTGTCTCCTCCTGCCTCTGCACCTAAAGTGGGAATAAACAAACAGGGTAAGAACAAAATCAAATGTCAAGATTATATGATAATTGTGTCCCTGTCAATAATGATTAAATAAGTAGGTATTCTGTGAATGACCTTTATTTTGTGAGAGTTAAACATTTTACATTACACAATCCATTTATTTGTATTGCTATCTTATTTAAAACTTCATGTATTTCTTCCATGAAAACAAAGCTTTCAAATAATTCTTGGCAAAAATAAAGTGGGGCCTGCTCGTAAAAATGTTACACATGTCAAGTTTAATGCCCCGGTCACATAGGACCCCGGAAGCAACACGATTAACCCCCGACTCGTTGTTCTGAGGCATTTAACTGTGAATAAACAAAGAGTCGGGGTGAATCGTGTTGCTTTCGGGGTTCTACATGACCGGGGCTTTAGCTCAAATGCTGTGCATTTTGGGATGGATTTTGTAACTCGCTATATCACTGATAAGCCGCAAAAAATGATTGTTTGTTCTTTATTGACTAACCCCTTGAAGAAAGGCTACCCTGATTTCCCAATTTTCATTCCCATAAACTAAGTGTACAGCAAATTCACAGATTGGCAAGTCACTCATGATTGATGTCATACATAAACCGGAAAGTCTTTTTAAAATTATATTAAATCTCTTCCTTGCATTCTACATCTTACTTTTCAACTTGAGATTCTAATGTATGTCAAAACAAGAATGTATGAACAATGTGACTGTGATTCTCACCCGCACTCATTGGTTCACTCAGTTCCATAATACGATGGTCTCTCTTGTGTTTCTTGTGTTTGTGCTTCTTAGCGGGTTGATGATGCAGCAGCTTATACTGGTCTGGTATCTGAGGATAGGAATAGAATTGAAATTAAGGCTATTTCAATTAGCATGAAGAAAACAAGCACTTTAAACATGAATAAGAACTTCAAATAATATTTAATTCATATTTAAAGGTATAGATTCTTAATGCATAATCTGGCGGCTGTGAATAATCGTATATGATGCCCATATCCTCACAATTCCTCGAAGAATAATTTGGTTTAGTGGAAGAATAGTTATGGTCATTCAATTTTCTAATTCTTTAGTTATTCTGGAGATACCTCAGAAAGGAAATGGTGCACTAAAGTTGAGGTTGAGCTATGACATGAAAAACGCATGGAATTAACTCCTAAATTGAACATATTTTTATAAACAGTCCAACCTCGTTATAAAGAGCACTGGTATAACGAGATCTCATAATAACAAGGTATTGTTCCTGGTCCCATCTCTTTGTATTTTCTTGCATATTGGCCCTGATATAACAAGGTTTCGATGTAAACAAGATAATTTCTCTGGTCCCGAAGACCTCGTTATAACGAGGTTTGACTGTATTAGATTCAAATAGCCAAACTTATCTGCTTGAATATTTGTAAACATTGTACTCACTACTGAACAACCAGGGAGATGTCTAGAATGACAGCAATCAGGTGCAATGTATGTAATTTTAGATTTGTCATCATGAAGATTGTACACTTGATAAGTGGTTTCTTCTACAACGTACATGCACCTGGGTTAAACTAGTATTTTTCAGTATAGGTTCTATTTTTTTCTGGGGCAAACGAAATATGGTACTATTTCTAAATAAGAGTTTAACTAATTATTTATGTGCCTGGAAAACATGCACCATATAACAAATAGATGTTCTATGAAAACCCAGTACAGTGTGAACTCAGTATAACGAGGTGCTTGGGACCATCAAAATTACCTTGTTATAGCAGTAATCTCTTTATAGCAGAGTTAAAAAACAATAAGTTAAAAAGAGCTGGGATTAGATTTGTTACCTCTTTATATCAGATATTACAGATCTCTTTTTTTAACAAGTTTCCACTGTATAATGAACCTGTGGACACATAATATTGTAAATGATATATTAATAGGCTGAAATTCTCACAGTGGAGTGTTTCGCAAACATAGCATCACAAAAATTTCACTCTGAAATTCATATTCACCTCAATAAATTGAATTTGTCTGAAATCTCGAAAATATCTGTATGCTCAAATATTGAGTTATATACTAGTAGTGGTTTACTTACAGAACCTGGATGGAGTTTGAATCCCTGTAGCATGGCTGTAGTGAAAGGGTTTATCTCTTTGGTAATGGGAGGTTTCTCAATCACAGACTGGAGACTACTGTTGTCTTGGGAGCTCACTGTGTCAATGTTTCCTATGGGATATTAAAAATAGAGGGATTCAATTATTATCATTATTATTATTATTATTATTATTAGCTTATCTGCGGAATAAGGCACATTTCTGTGCTATAAAATGGGCACTTAAGGGGAAAACCACAATACAGCGAAAATATCGTTTC
>BQKZ01002288.1:4293-31812 GCA_036244855.1 Temnopleurus reevesii | reverse complement strand
AGAGATTCATTGAAAATAAAATTGACTTTGGTCTTGTAAAAAGTTAAATTACATGCTTCTTGAAGGATTCTTGGTCAGATCTGGTGTAAAAATCATCACAGATGCACTACTGCACAGTCTCATTGTTTTGTACACAATTTGAAAGCGTGTGTGGATAGCTGCCAAAGTCCTGTTTTGGCAATTAAACATTAGATAGATAAATAAGAAGGAATAAGATAGTAAGAAGCAAATGGATATTAAAGTCAATGAGATGGTAAATCAAAATAATAAAAAAATGGAAACACTCCATATATATTTATTTTCTCCTAGTCATAGACTTCTGACACTATATTGAATAATTTAATTTAATTATTATTTTGTTCCTTGGCAGGTATCTTACATCTAAGGAGTGGACAGCATTTTATGGAGGCAAGAAAGCTGGTAAGAGCTTTAATATGTGTCCTTATGGCTTTTCATATCAGGGAACATTATGGGTAGATTTCTAGTATGGAATTGATCTCTCACAGTGTTAACAAGTAGAAATTGTGAATGACCTCAAAACTATTTTTTTTGTTTATGTCAAGACATTTGGTTGGAATTATAATGACTGATTAAATTGAATGGCAGACATTGTTTAGAGAGTCAATGCTTTTTTCCTGTACATAGTCATTAACACATGCCCATGCATTAATCAAATGTTTAATTTTGCAAATTGGTGTATTAAAACACCCAAAATCAGTAGGCCTTGCTTATGAAAAAGTGTAACTTTAAAGAATGGGAAATGTCATTTAGTCAACGAGGAAAGTGCGTGTTATATTTCATATATTTGAGTATTTGATAACACAGGACTATTAATCAAATATACCATGCACTGAGAAGTTCTAGTTGAAATTATGGATTGTGAGGTGACTGGTATAGTACTTTTTTCTGAGAGGCGCAGCCCCAAAGAAAATAGTCACTATGCCGGTCACCGAATCCATAATTTCATAAAGTACTTCGAAAAATGTGTATGGTATATTTGATTTAAATATCCTACATAAGTAAACCAAAATAATAATCAAATTTATATCCTGCTTCTAATCTGTCGATGGAATGAATCCCTCCAAATCATCTGATCATCTACAAGATTAAATCTCGGTTCATCCTCATTGATTTCTGCACTGGGTGCAGCCGTAGTTTACATGTATGTTTTGACGACCTTTGATTTTGATATCGCGATATCGATAGCTGAATATCCAGTTATCGTAAAAGATGACGTCAAAATATAATAACATATCCAAAACTACTCCGAGGTATGATGCAAATGACGTCACGCAATATCCAATTTATGTCATGGTGAAAATATTTAATCACATGACTGCTCCTTGACCAATGACAACTGATACAATCTTATAAGTAGGATTAAATATTTTTAATAATGATTTTATCCCTAGATTCACAGAGGTCAGAGTTCCGCAGACTGCCATTTGATCATTGCAGGTTAGTGATTCCTTCATGGTAAAACCTCATCAATTCTCTTGAATATGTAGTATTGTTTAGTTATACCCTGTAAATCATTGTTTCTTTGTGGTTTTATTGTACTATGTAATATACATGTATATCTATACAAATCTACATTAATTTATTTTGTATATTGTTACTTGTGTTTGTCTTGAATTATTATTGGAATTTCATTGCAACTAAATTCAGACCTTATACTTTTGTGATTAACTTGTGAATTTACACAAAAGGGCAATTCGTATTTGATGATCCTGCATGCAATTGCATGAATTTATTTTAGCTGCAGCCAGAGAGAAAGGCCCAAGGGTCATGGGAAAATTAATGTCAAATCCATTATGATTCCATCAAGACAGCTACGGGAGATGCAGAAGGGGAAATCTTATAGTTTTATATTTATTTTTGCTCTATTGCTAATAAGGTTGAAATATCAAATACTTTACAACAATTGCAGTGAGTTACTATAAAAGACAATATCTTTGTGCAAATGAATCCAAGTCATTTCAAAAAATTTCAGATGTACTTAGTTATGAGGTTGTTATTTTTCATGCTTGGATTTGGAAAGATAATTGTACAGTCTATGGGCATTATAATGAGTGAACATTTTAGTGAATTCATGGTCATGAAATAAGAGGAAATAAACCTCAAGCAAAAATTGCAGCTTATACAGCAAGTGGAAGCATGATGGAGGAGCAATTGTGGCACATGTTGAGTACTCATTTTGTGATTCTAATACATGTTTTCTCTTTTACCGTTAGTCTGTCCCTGCAACCATTTGAGCACCCATACTCTACGTCTGATGGTATCATCTTTGATCTCATGAGTATTGTTCCGTTCATCAAGAAATACAAGACAAACCCTATAACTGGGCAGGTAAGAAGACCTCATTATTTCATTATTTATTTGTCTATTCTTTTAGAATATTCGTTTGCTCAAGGGTCAGTATTTCTATTGGAAATGTACCATTATGTTGGTAATGATAGGTTAACTTATTGTTTGACGGAAATAAAGATTTAATTTTACAGTATGTATCAGGGCTCGACTTTAAAGGGAGCCCGGTGACAAATGGCTCCCCCAAAAGTGCAAGGGGCTCCTTAGCAAATCAGTTAGGGAGCCTGGCAGGCTCTCCAGCTTTTTTTGATAAAATTATTTTTATGAAATTTCAAGATAAAACTGGGCTCCCCAAGACTTATGCGGGCTCCCGAAAAATAAAGTTAAGGAGCCCGACTGGCTCCCTAAAGGAAAAATAAAGATCAAGCCCTGTGTATACGATACAGATACAACCGTATTGGTACAGAATTTGATGTCTTGTCATGAACAGCAATAGCGTGACTGAAAACCCTACATGCTCAGATCATGGTGTTGATAATTATAGTGTTAATAATTACGGTGTTAATGATTATGGTCTATGGTGTTGACAGTTATGTAATTTGTTGGATCACATAAAAAAAAGTGATGAATCTTCAACATAGCGGTCATGATAGGGTTCAGTATCATAGGCCAGTGTAGTATTACTCTTTCCTAAATTCTGTTTGTGTGGCACCAATTAATCTCCCTCTCTCTTGGATGATCTCCCCACTGTTTTGGAGATTTGATAAGTATTGAGATGGTATGATGAGGATCCACAGTGTTGGACACATTGGATGGTGGGAGTACATATGATTATGGGGGTGTTGTTCAAAGTCAACTGCAACTTTGCAAACGCGCATTTTCATTCGCATATGGTATGCGCATTTAACAAACACACATTGTAATAATGATTTTGATTGGCAAGTTCCGATTAACTGCAACCCGCAATCATTTGCAACTTTTGAACAACACCCCCTTAGATTATGATTATATTTATATATCCAACAGGCTCTTGATGCCAAGTCTCTTATCAAGCTCAACTTCCACAAAAACACTGATGGTATGTATGCAATGCACTCACTCGTTCATATGTTGATGATCCAGTAATTAATATGACTGATGATGAATCCCATCAAAACCAAGTTTGTGTACCTGCTTATGTATCTAAGTACCTATTCTCTAATACATGACTTATGGTTGTTCAAATCAGGGAGCTAATCTAGTACACACCGGTTGCACGCATTGCTTACACTGTGCGAGATCACTTCCGTACTTGAAAATACCCAGATAAATGATAATGATAATAATAATGTCTTATTTACCCAGGGTAGCCACATTTAGTTGTAAACTAGCTGCTCTTTTAGCGGGCCCTGCATAACATGAAGTTATTATTACTCTTCTTTCATAAATGCTGAGTGCCTGGCAAGAAGGCAGATGGTCTTTGGTATGACTCGGTTGGGGGATCGAACCCACGACTGTTCATGGGGCAGACACTCTACCACTGAGCCACATATGACCCAGATGATCCTCTTGGATATGAACAATCGTAAATGCACGTATTAATACATAATATAGGTATTTCAGCTACTAAAACATAAACTAGGATATCCCTTATTTACAGAGTATTTTAATAAAAAAATTTGTATAGAAGAATTTCAAGATACATAACTCTCCTGCGCTTGATGTAAAATCCTGCCTACAACTGCCAACCCAGCCAGTAGCACTCTGGCATTTCAAGTGATAAATTCCATGTTCCCTTGGGTTGAATGCAGCATAATGTGGATGGATTTGTTGCTGAATGAAATCAATGTCACAGATGGGATGAAACCAAGACCATCAGGTTGAAAGGCGAGAGTCAGGAGCACTGGTCCACAACGCTTTCATCTATAATGGACAGTTGATTGGGAAAAGAATTAAGTCTTTGAGAAATTCACAATTTGTCAGAAAAGGAACTCAAACACAATACCCCTACTGTTTGTATTCATTGAAAAGCTGCACTCTCTAGCTTTCCAATGGTATATAACACAACAGTAGAGGGCAGTATATAGTGAAACAAGAGCAGATTCATTCTTCCTTGTAAACAGTGTTCATTGGCGCCAAAATGAGACTAAGGGAATGAGAGAGTTAAAGAAGATTTGATTGCACTCTTATTGTGTAAGACTGATATTTTATATTCTCATTGCTTACCTTTCAGGAAAATACCACTGCCCGGTGACATTCAAGGTTTTCAACCAGAACACACATATCGTTGCTGTCAAAGTAACTGGCAATGTATATTGCTTTGAAGTGAGTAAATTACTACATCGTTTGTAGAGTTCAGCCTCTTTCTTAATAAAGATTAGGAAAGTGCAAATAAATGGCAACGGGAAGTAGGATACTACAAATTTCTGAAAGAAATTTGAAAAGAAATGAAAAAGTAATGTTCGAAATTGAAAATAAAATAGCTTAATTTTGGCAAATGAACAGTTTAGAATGGGACATACTGGTGGACAGCTTTAATATATTTTCACATGTATTTTTTGTTTTTGTTTTCAAGTTGAACTCAGTGTCGTTAAACTCGGTGTCCATCGGGAGGTTGATTCAATATGATATACTATACCACACAATCCATTTAAAAGGAATTGAAAAATAAGAATATGTTTTACATGTAGTTGTCTTACAATCCTTGTTCTCCAGTGACAACAGATTTATCTGTCTAGGAACGTTGTGAAGAGTTGATAATAGATGTATATTATATATATTTTTGCGATTTCAGCAATGTTATTTGAGCAGTGTTTGAGTATCATAATTTTTACCAGATAATTGTTTAAGGTATTTGATTAATTTTCAATGTGTATGATACACTGTTTCAGGCTATTGAGCAGCTGAATATAAAGGCCAAGAACTGGAAGGATCTACTGACAGATGAAGCCTTCAAACGATCTGACATCATCACCATACAGGACCCTAGCCAGCTTGATAAGTTCAACATTTCAACGTTCCATCACATCAAGAACAACCTAAAAGTGGAGGATGAAGGTGAGGATGTATAGGGAAGGCGTTAATAGAATGATGAATATGGCTGGGGATAGAGTGAAGGGGTGGGGGAGGAGGGTAGGGGGTGGTGTTGGGTAAGCTAGAGAACAGACATCACCATACAGGACCCTAGCCAGCTTGATAAGTTCAACATCTCAACGTTTCATCATATCAAGAACAACCTTAAAGTGGAGGATGAAGGTGAGGATGTTTAGGGGAGGCGTTAATAGAATGATGGATAGGGTTGGAGATAGAGTGAGGGATGGGGGAAGAGGGGAGGGTGTGGGAGGAGGGTAGGAGGGGATGGGATTTGGTAAAAAAAAACAGACGTCACAAGACCCTAGCCAGCTTGACAAGTGTAACATCTCAACATTCCATCATATTATATCAAGAACAACCTCTAAGTGGAGGATGAAAGTGATAAAGGAGGGGGAGAGTGAGTGTGCATGGTGGAGTGAGAGGGATGGAGATTGGTATAGGAGTGGTGGTCGGGAGGTGGTAGGGAGAGAGAGAAGGTATAGGGATCATAAAGCATGATAAGTTTAATATCTCCTTCTTCTATCATGTCAAGAACAACCTGTAAGTGGAGGATGAAGTGGATAATCGGGGGGGGGNATAAGTTCAACATTTCAACGTTCCATCACATCAAGAACAACCTAAAAGTGGAGGATGAAGGTGAGGATGTATAGGGAAGGCGTTAATAGAATGATGGATAGGGTTTGGGATAGAGTGAGGGCTGGGGAGGAGGGTAGGGGTGGGGTTGCGTAAGAAAACAGACATTTTCATACAGGAACCTAGCCAACTTGATAAGTTCAACATCTCCACCTTCCATCATATCAAGAACAACCTAAAAGTGGAGGATGAAGGTGAGGATGTATAGGGAAGGCGTTAATAGAATGATGGATAGGGTTGGGGATAGAGTGAGGGATGGGGGAGGAGGGGAGGGTGTGGGAGGAGGGGAGGGAATTTGGGTAAAAAACAGACGTCACAAGATCCTAGCAAACTTGACAAGTTCAACATCTCAACATTCCAGGGTGTGGGGAGGAGGGAAGGGGATGGAGTATAAAGAGAACATACGTCACCATACACTGTACAAGACCCAAGCCAACTTGATAAGCAAGACAGGTTTATTTTCTACATCCTGACTGATTTCAGTTTCTTGTTATTTTGTTGTTTTCCTTTAGCTGAGAAGAAAGCAAGGAAAGACCCAAAGTACACTTTGAACAAGACCAATGTAGAGACAGAGGATATCCTTGGAACCCTCTACAAGGAGTATCAGCCAGCTGTGAGTGTCATACTGATATTGAATTTATGTGTTTGCCCATTCAGAACAGGAATTATTTTGCAACAAATTCAATCACTATCTCTTTCTAGTTTGCAAGCACATACCCTAGACTTTCGGTGTGTGCATGCGCAGAGCGTGATACAGGGTATGCATATTGTGTGACTACATCACACACATACAGCATTGCTCTACCCTCATGAAGACACACAATGCATACCCTGTATCACTCTCTGTGTGTGCGCACAACGAAGCCCAAGGGTCTGTTCTGGCAGACTAATCCCTTTCCTGAATTAGCAACACAAACAAAATATAATTCTTTTTTAAAAACATTCTAGTTAAAAATGATGTTATCAAATTAAATCTCCATCACCAAAAAGATCATTGAAACGTTAAAAGTTCCTGATGTGCATGAAAAACAAGGATTTTTTAATGTTTAATGTGTTGCCAATTTAAGGATTTGTGACAATGTTAGTGATTATTTTCATCTAAATAAATTCTCAAACGGCAAACAGTTGCACAATAGTAATGGTCAGATTTGGTGTAGAATTTGTTTTTCTTTCCTCCAAGTTCTTATGCATCTTGTATATTTTATAGAGCACTGCATCAAAAGTTATTGAACCAAAACACAAAATGTGTTCTAGTGTCTGGAAAGGGTTAATCGTCTAATTATGATGTGCAGATCTGACCATTACTATGGAATAATGTGTAAGCCAATATTTTTTCGTGCTGATGTCTTCGCACGTTGGAACCAGCTTTGACATTTCTGCATGTTATTTTTATGTTTTTGACAGTGTTTGTATTGATATGAGTATGTATCATGTAAGAGTGGAAATTTTCGCGAGGTTAGGACTGCGAAATTTTCAAAAACAAAACTACCATGGACATTTCAGTGTATACAGTTGCCTTAGGTCAGAATTTAGAGTGCAAATAGTCAAACAGCTGAACCAAATGTTTTTTGATGAGAGGGTATCAGCTAGCTGTAAGTTCCCTTGTGGTATGCATTTTTAATTTATCATTTTATTTATGCAACTGTGCAATAATAGTTTGCCATATTCGTTGACAGTGTGATTTGAGTTGTTATGAAACAAAGTTCCAGCCAAACTCAATTTGATAATTTGTATATACTTAGCCTTACTGAGATGCAGTAACTTGAATAAATTAAATAGTGCAAGAAGGAATGTGTCCACTTTGATTTTTTTAGAGCTTGATTGTGGTTTTGACCATTCATTCAAAATCAAAGTCAGTACAGTGGAAACTCTGTATAAAGAAATGCTTGGGACCATTAAAAATACCTTGTTGAATATAAAGAGCTATGATCAGATTTTTACCTCTTTTACATTAGGAATTTTCTTAAATCGGATCTCTTCATAATGAGTTTTCGCTGTATGATTCTTCTTGGATCCAATTTAGGCTGTAAAGTTATTTGAGTATATCCATTTAAAGCGATAGACCAGTTTTGGGAGGAGGGCGCTTCAGATATTTAACTAGTTTGCGAGCTGCAATGTAGTTTTTCAATAGTAAATTAGAGCATGTTCATAGTTTGTTTGAATGAAATCGACCTAGAAATGGCTTAATTATCGCAAAATAAAAAATCATGCTGCGGTCGTTCTCCCTTATACAACATGCTTCATGTACAAAATGAACGCGAACTCACACATCGCAGACAATACCACCGATCGCACCGCCCTTTTAAGGCCGACGCTCCGCCATGCAAAAGCATTTAGCACACCGAAGGAATAATGGCTGATTGACGTGTTCGACTTAAAATACACAGAATACGAGCAAAAATGTACTCCCAATATCCTACACAGATATATTTAGGCATGTAAAGCAACTTGTGAATACATCAGCTCGTTTAACATCACTTTCTGCATCCTGGTCATTACGAATCTATGCCTTTCAGATCATGATAAATGAACTGATATTTGTACCTATTTTTAGGAAATTGTCACATAAATAAACTTGATAACTAAATTTTTATACATGTGTTTCATGTTCATAGGAAGAGAAAGAGGAAAAGAAAGAGAAGGCAGATCGACTGAATTCGGTAAGAATAATGGAGATCTTTATAATTATCTGAGAACAAATTGTTAATATTTTTTTTTNTTTTTTTTTTTTGGGGGGGGGGGTTGTAGGAGTACTATTATTGAGAAGATTGTTTATTTCTCTTCAGATGCATGTAGTGTGTACATATCTTTTTGGGCCTAGTCTTGACTAAATGCAATTGAAATAGGGTATTGATAAAATCTCACAGCCAAAGGCTGCAGTACAGAAAATATTGATAAAGTGTGACATTGCATGTAAACTAGTTTACTTCTGATGCTAAAGCTTGATATTTCAATACCAGTACATTCGAAGAATTCTGATTCTTTTTATGGATCACTATTATACCTGCTATTGAACTCGTTTTGATTCTCTGTCTTAATATTATTATTTACAAGGTAATTCCATTTTGATTTTTACATTATTTGAAGAAGGAAGTACTCCTGTAGTTGGTATTGATTTCTCTTCTCTCATCCTATAATTCCATTATTGTAGCCATGTTGGGATTTTCATGTATTCTACTGTCTCGTCTCAGTAATGAACATATTTGATTGTTTAGGCACACTACAGTACGGGCAGGGTTGCAGCAGGGTTTACGTCCACAGTCATGGCTCCACAAACAGAACATGAGGCAGGTTAGTACATGTACATCAATATAGAATCACATCAATCTTTGAAACTTTGAAGAGGCATGGCAGTCAAAAAGTCAGTTGTAATCAAACCATTGCTAAATTTCTTTTTTAAATTTTTGTATTTTACTTGAACTGATAGATTAGTTTTGGGAGAGATGGCGCTTCAGATATTTAACTTCTTTGTGCGCTGCAGTAAAAGTATTACCATAATGCCGTTTTTCAATAGCAAATTTAGAGCATGTTCATAGTTTGTTTGAATAAAATCGATCAAGAAATGGCTCAATTATGGCAAAATAGAAAATGATGACAGTGTCGCGCTCCTCAACGCAACGTGCTTCACGTAAAAAATGAATGCGAACTCACACACCGCAGAGAATACCAACGATCGTTCCGCCCATTCTAGGCCGATGTGCCGCCATGTGAATCATTTAGCACACCATAGGAATAATGACTGATTGGCGTGTTTGACGTAAAATACGCCAGAATACGTGCAAATATCTTCTCATAATTTTGTACACAGTCATGATTAGGCACTTAAAACAACTCGTGAATACATCAGCTCGTTTCACATCACTTTTCTGCATCCCGACCATTATGAATCTATAACTTTAACGTAATATAATGTCTTTGAACAGAATGTAATATGAACAAAATAATGACTGCTTATGTCAAGGAAGTTTAAATGTCTAAATTTCCAAATTCCCAAATCATGATTTCTCTGTTTGTATTAGATGTTCAGATGATCCTTACATGTTTAGCTTGATAGGCCATGGTGATTGTGATTGGGAAAAATTCTTGTTCTATACCAGAATGAATGGCCATTAAATGATAATGCTTTCAACTAATGGTTTACTTTCATGAAACAAAATCTATTTCACGTTAATGGTATTTAAAGGATCTTCATTCTTTTATTTATATCTCTTGAAGTTTGTGATTGTTTTTGAGATCGTGTATCTGAAGATATATAGCAATGATTATTGGCATGATAATTCTGAGATGTAAAAATGACATTTCAATACAATTTGTGATTTGATTTATATAGCTGTGATCGATGAAGACATCATACGTTATGAACGAGTGAAGAAGAAAGGATATGTTCGGATGAATACAAACAAAGGGACTCTCAACATTGAACTTAGATGTGATTTGGTAAGTCTCAAATTAATCTTCATTTTTACTCTCTTTTGGAAAGAATGCCATCATATTGTCTTCCAATGTTATTTAAAAAAAAATCAATGAGAAGTTAGAGAGTGGAAGTGTAGATGTATTGTGAATAACAATGCTGTTTCAAATGATTGATCCGTGTCTATCTAACTGACTCTGAGGTGTGTTCTTAAAAATCAACTGCAAATAAACTGCAACTTTGCAAATTGTGACGCGCATTTTCATTCGCGCACGGTATGTGCATTTAACAAGATGCGCATGAGATTTTGATTGGCATGTTCCCATTGACTGCAACTTGCGATCTATTGCATATTTTGAACAATACCTCCTAAGTATTGATACTTGAGTCATTGTTACAGGATACCCCCTTAGTATAATGAATTTAGACAAATCTTTATCCCTCCCTCACCATAGAATTGTGAGGGAGGCATTGTGTTTTTTTGGTTGTCCATGCATCCATTTGTGTGTTTATTTGATTTCGGATTTCAAAGGTCACATGGCCGTGAAATTTACCCAAAATATTTGTTTAATTTCTCATCACATGGTGTAAGGGATAATAGTAATAATCTATATCTTTCTAATGATAATAATGATAATATCTTTCTGATCAGGTAATGAGCTAATGGCAAATGAAAGTGTGTTCTGATGTGCTTCTGAACACGTTTTGCAATATTACACCTCGTTATACACTTCTGTGTAATGCTAAATAATGTTTTCCTGTTATATTGATGCATATACAGGTTCCCAAGACATGTGAAAACTTCATTAAGCTGTGTGCAAAAGGCTACTATGATGGCACAAAGTTCCACAGATCAATCAAGAACTTCATGGTAAGTGGTAATAAAGAAGACATTTCATCAAGTTTGTTGACAGCGACAATTAGTCAGTGCTGATTAATCCAATGAAATCATCGATTCTGAATGGATGAAAAGCACTATCACTGACTGTCACTATGGTAACTGTCAGAAAATGCCTGCTTGAAACACTCCTAGAGGAGCCAACTGTTCTGCAAGAGGTTTTTTTTTTCATCTTCATTCAAGACTTTCATTACAAGTAAATGGCTGTGACTATGTTTATTGTTGTGATGTTTGCTCTCAGTCTATTTTAGCTGTTGCATTATTCCCAGTTTAATGTTGACACATATTCTGGAATGGTGGGCATTTCTGTAACAATGTGCAATGAATTATGATTTGATTTATAGGAGATTTAGATGTTGAGGAAGTATTTTCAACAATATTTGCTGTACAATTTATAAAATAAATTTATTAATGAATACATATTTTGTGGAACGGCTATGCTAAAATGTTCAACAAATTGCAGTCTGATACCAGGAAAATTATTCCCTCCTGTTTAAAGTAAATATATAGTTACATGTACATATGATTTCTCATTACCTTATACACCAAAATGCATGTATATCATGGAATTTCAAATTGTAGTATTGCATTATACCGCAACATCTATTTTAAGATTTTTGTTTTTTTAATATACCTTTCAAAATGCTATTGTTTGTGATACGAGTTATTAAAATCTGTCCATTTCTTTGATCTTGGATTTGCTATGCGTTCTGAAGCAAGTGAAATTTCCAAAATAGACATTGATTCCTTGTTCTGTAGTAATCTATACCATGAATAATTATTATGTTTGTCTTTTTTGACAGATTCAAGGTGGAGACCCAACAGGGACAGGCACTGGTAAGTTAAAATTGAAAAATGTCAGATTTGATACTATAAAAATGGGATCAATTGCAAATTGACATTGCAGAGGTTTCAGTTTCATTCATTATAGTCACAGTCACAGTCGACTGAAAGTGGTACGTCATAGTTTTGCGTGTCTGTTGATTTGTGCGTGCGCTACTACCTGTGATATGTAACAATAAGGAGAGGCGCAAAACTATTATTCACTGCTTCGGGTTGACGTGCCCTTCGACACAGTTGACTGAAATTGAAAACTATATTATTACACCCTGTCTGACTGGTTTACCTCCCAGTCTTACCCATTTAACAATATTAATGAGGATGGAAAGTACACTCTTCAAAGATTCATGTATTATTTGCTCTAATTATTACTTTTCTTTATTATATAACGATGCAACAGGGATTTTGAATGTGCTACACATTATACTCTATAACGTTCCTTGTAGCGAAATATATAATCTTTTAAAAAGAATGCTGGTATTCTACATGTTAAAGTGTAAATCTAGGCTACATTGCAAGTATACGTTGGAAAATGACACTCAAAATTATTTTTTATTGCTGATGCATGACTACAACATGACAGCATATGTAAAGGTTAAACAGCAACAAAATTCTTTGGAGAGAAGTATTAGATTTGAGCAGAATGTATGAAATATATGTTGTTTACTCCCTAGTTTGGAAATCAATATGGTGAGGATCACATGTTACTATATCAATAATGCACTGTTCAGGAATGCGTTATCACTGTGAGTTTGAATGAGTTTTGTCACTGTACTGTGTACATGTATATTTCGATAGTGCAATTAGGAAAACGGTTTCAAACACACAGGATAACACATGAGAAAAACAGCACATTGTTTGATTTATAGGATGGGTCAGCAATAGGAGTAGTAAGATTATTTTTATTTATCACATCGTTCCTGTCTACATGCTATTGCTATATATTTCATAGCATATTTATGCTATTTCCATACAATTTTCTACTGATTTTGCTCTGAATTTGCCCAAAATGACTGAGTTACAAAATCCATAATTAGCAGCGATGTGTTATCAATTTTCACCAGTAACTTTTTGCATGTTAGCAACATTAAGCCCCGGTCACATAGGACCCCGGAAGCAACACGATTCACCCTGACTCTTTGTTAATTCACAGTTAACTGCCTCAGAGCAACGAGTCGGGGTGAATCGTGTTGCTTCCGTGGTCCTATGTGACCGGGGCTTAATGTTGCTAACATGCCACATGATGCCAGCTGACCAATTACATTACTTACATTCTTTCACGCATCTTATATCTCCATGTGCTATTATAATGTTCTATCTTCATATAGGTGGGGCATCTATTTGGGGGAAGGCATTCAAAGATGAATTCAAACCCAACCTGAGCCATGTTGGGAGGGGTATCCTCAGCATGGCTAACGCCGGTCCAGACACCAACAAATCACAGTTGTAAGTAAAGAGCAGCAAATAGTTTTTCCGGTATAGCATCGCAATTTGCTATGCATAATAGCAGGATTGCTAGATAAAAGATGTTAGGTTGTTTTGTGTTTTTCACATCAAACTGCACATGCTTGGCAAAATATTAAAAACGTTTCCTCGATGCTTAAACCAAATGTGAATATGAAATTACCGGGTATTTCCCACAGACATACCTTTCTGGTCATAGGATGAATGGTTAGGAATTAGAATTTGTGTATTACACTGTGCAGAGAAAATTAGGGATCACTTTTAAATGTGTATCTTTATACATGGTTTTACATTTCCGTAAATACTCAAAATACAACTTTCTTTCATGTTATCAAACACACTGTCACCATCCTCACACGTACGTGTAAGTAAATTTGGTTGAACTTTGCGTGACATCTCTTGCTCCACTTCAAATCTTGAAATATGAGCCCATAGTGAAGAGGAACAATTAAAAAACTAACCATAAAGTTTTTGACAGAATTTATGCCCATATTGAATGGGTAGTGTTATATCTATGGAGCATACAAATAGAAATCTAGCATATGAATGAAGGGATTCATGAAGATTTAATAAAGATAATAAGATTTAGATAAAGAAATTGTTCAATCATATCCAAATGATATTGATATTTTGATATCTTCCAACAAATGTCTTCCTCTGAGTACAAATTAATAAAAGCTCTTGTGTCAGTTATCTGACATTTATAGGGCTTTGATTGCAGTAATGACAAATTCAGGTGATTACGTTAAATTCTTTAACTTTTTCAGTATGTCAGTAGATCATGGGAGATTTGTGAATCATAGAAATGGAATGTGGCCCTCTGGTTATGCGTTTTGAATGTCATTAGAGAATTTTAACCATCTGAGGTAAATGTTTATTGCCCATAGCCACTCTCATGATAATTGAATCAAGGAATCTAACAAAGTTTTTCTTATTTTTCCCAGTTTCATAACATTCAGGTCTTGCAAGTATTTGGATGAAAAGCACACAATATTTGGCAGGTAGGTATTCATTGCAGTCAAAATATGTTCAACATATTATTATGATACATTGGTATAATTTTGTAAAAGCCAATATCTTAGCAATCTGTGCACTATGGAGGGGTGAGGGGTGCTTTTGGATCCTGACCTACACATTTTGACAGGAGACCTTTTTTGGCCTGTTGGCTCAAGGAGGAGCCAAATCTAAAATTTTGAGAACCCTATTTTTATTAATTTATTCTAAAGTATTTCAAGAATTGCAAGTTGGTCACTTTCATACATTCCACTGTCAATGCTGACACTATCAAATACAACAGCGTCACATCGAGGACATAATCAGAGATGTCTTTTTAAATCCCCACACCAGGACTCAAACTCTACAACAAAGCCTCTTTCCATACTCACTGGAACTCATCACCAGAATCTGCCATCTTATGATCAGCTTTAACCCTAATCNGGGGGGGGGGGTCCTGAACATTTTGCAAAATATCTCCCTAATGCGCACAAATATTTTCCAACGTGTCGTGACTTTTAACTTCCAAGTATTGCCGAAATTTTGAGACCAAATTTGCCACACCCTTGTATACTGTTTTTGTGCCATGCCCATTTGAAAAAAAATTGTCTGCCCCAAAATTGCTAAAATACTTGATTTTCTGTACAAAGTCAATGCAAAATGCGTATTAGACTCGTCTTTCTTAAAGTGGTGCGTCACTTCAATAATGATTTGGTTAAACACCACACAGAAATACAGACCTGTGAAGGACATTATTATTCAAGAAGCAGTCATTATGATGAGATATGAAATTATGATTGTTTTGTTTTCAGTGTCGTTGGTGGTCTTGAAACATTGACAGCTATGGAGAAGGTGGAGACTGATGAGAAAGACAGACCCAAGAAGGACATTATCATTCAAGAAACAACCATCTTCGTTGACCCCTATGAAGAGGTTGACAAAGAGGTAATCAGACTAAGGGGTTGTTGTTCAAAAGTTGGTAAAGTAAGAAATGAACATTAATTATAATTCAAGAAAGCAAAAGCAGGAAGGTGTTTCAGTATAAAACATGGCTTTGCCATGTCTATTTTGGTTTGCTAGGTCAATTTTATATATCATGGAATTCCCTTGGTTTCCATGGAAAAATTTACTCAATTACCAAGTAATAAAATGAAAAATACAACAACCTTGTTTACCATTTGTGTTTGTTTTCTTGAAATCCGAGCTAATTTCTTGACCGCCATCATCCAGATACCACTTGCGTTGACGCAATGACAGAATACTTCTAGCAATCCCTTGCACCAATTCCAAATTTCAAAATTTAATTTTCGTGTATACTTTTTTATCCTTCTTTTGTCAAATCTCAGAAATAGCCTTGCTTTTGCCCGATGACAAACAAAATATTGTTATTACCAAAAGAGGGCGCTAAATATGGTTTAACGGTCAAATTCAAATTTTCAGACGGAATCACTTGGAAAAAAAATATGCTTTGGTCTCTAAATGTGTATAAGATACATGTGTCATGATAAACATCCCGTAAAATATAAATATCTTGATCATTACCAAAACTGTATTTGGGCTTTAACCCAGTCTTTTAATAGTTATTGATAGTTTGTTGAATGATTAAGAGTATGATTTGTATGAATACTTTTGTAATAGCGCTCTGATCAGTAGTTCTGTAAGAGCATCTTATAAGAATAAATTTTTATTATTGACATGGTATAGATTGCAGAGGAGAGATTGAAGTTGAAAGATGCAGCTGTTGAGAAGAAAGCTAGTCAGTCTACAGCCATCATACCCGGAAGCACAGACAAGCCTAAGGTGTATAGGACTGGGGTTGGCAAGTACTTATCAAGGACAGCAGTGGATCAAACAGACAGGTAGATATATTTGTACAGGTAGAAGGATAATTTCATAAATGGGGGGGGGGGCAGTTTCATGACAAATTTGGTGTCCCAGTTATGTTGGTAACAAACATCGTTTTTTAAGATCTCTGGACTTGGTGAAAATGTAAATACTGTGAACATCTCCTCAGGAATAAAATAACGGATTCACAATCAGATTAAATTCTCGTTTCACTATTTGTATTTTCACCAAGACTTCTGAGCCATGAAATTGATGTGGGTTACCGATGTAACTTGATTCCAAAAATGTCACAGATTGGACCCCTCATTTATGGAATTACCCAGAAAGATTTAAATCTTCATGTACATGTGAATAGGCCACTTTACCAATAGATTCAGATTTATTAATGTCACTTGCCAAAGACTGTAGTAATGTGGTATTATGTTAGTAACAATTTAACTACAATACTTGTATTGCAGTTTGCACACATTACTTCTTGCTATGTCGGGCAAGTTTTTATTTCTTCAACAACAACCTTGTATAAAGAACACATAAAATTTGCATTTATAAGTTAACCTGCTCATTACATACCCCCCATATTGTTAAAGCATGGTGATTCATATTTTACATTCCATCATCCAATATGGCATTGTAGATTATATGGTTTACAGCACCACCCACTCCACTGTAAACCAAAATGTTCGGAATTTCAGAATTTATTAAATGCGGCATTTTCCCCCTTAATTTGGCTTCACTTTGTAGGTACATGACTGATTTTAGTTTTAGCAGGTGGATGTGAAGATCTACTTATACCTGTGACTTATCTAGAAAACTGAAAAGTTAAGTGTTAGAAGTTATATGAATTAATTAAGTCAGTCAATTTTCTTTAAAATCAGTGCAATATATATTATGTCTCCAGCAAGTATTTATTTGATCAGTACAATTTTAATACTAACTTTTGATAATTATTATACAGTATCTGCTTATGCTTTATATTTTAATTTCAAAACTTTTCTCATTTTTTGACCCACCATTCAGGCCTTCAACAAGTACATCAGTGGATGCATCAAGCTCAGGCAGTGATCAAGTAACAAAGAGATCGGGAGAAGAAACCAGTTACCATGGAAACAAGAAGAAGGTGAAAAGTTCAATGAATTTAAGTGACTTTAGCTCATGGTAGTCAATGATTCTGTTCCAGTGCCACAATTCTCATTTGTTGAAAGGAGCTAGTCGGATCTTCAGCTTATGCCTTGCATAAGCAGGAAATGGTCCAAGCAACATATGAATTGTGACTTATTTTGCGTTCCAATCACAATCTTCAAAAGCCTGTCATTTGTTTGAAAAATCATTCAGCACAGATGCAAATCTTATCATCCTTTGGTGTTATCTAATAATGAGGACTATTTTAAAAGTCTACTTTCTAGCTTTCATTAATTTTAGCCAATTCACTGAATTTCAGATTTATTTTCATATTTGCGGGTTTTTATTTTCACATTTTGAAAGATCATTGAACACAGATCTATGGGCATTAACCCTAATCAGGCCCCCCCCCCTCAACATGACGCAAAATATCTCCCTAATGCGCACAAATATGTTTGCGACGTGTCATGACTTTTAACTTCAAAGTAATCGCGCAGAATTTGAGACCAAATTCGCTGTGCCCATGTATTTCGTGTTTTGCCACGCCCATTTGAAAAAAAAATTGTCAGCCTTAAAATTGCTAAAATGCTTTTTTTTTAACAAACTCAATGCAAATTGTGTTTTCAGTAAAATATCATAAAAGCTTGAAAGATTTGACTTTAAATGGCTCAAATTAATTCATTTTTGCATCATTATGCCTCAAATAATGTCTGCAACAAATATCAGTAAAAAAACAAAAATAAAAGGTCAAAAAAAAGAAATTCATAAGAAATTCATAAAATAAAGAAATACATAAGAAAAAAATTTTAATAATGATTTTTTTTTCAATACATTTGTAGAGAATGCTAAAAGCAATGTTCATGAAGAATCAGCTCAATTAGAGATTTAATTAGTGATTAAGAGCCCAAAATCTATTTTTTGCATAGATTAGCAAATTCAACTATTTCAACAATTTTTTTGAAAAATTAACCATCCATTCTGGTAGAGTACGCCCAAAGCATCATGCATGCCAGTTTTCGTCACGATTGCGCATTCTACGGCTGAGATCTGATGGGGGGTGGAAACCACCCACTCTCGGACATAACATAGCCTAAAAAGATCGGCCTGATTAGGGTTAAATTAACCGCAGTGAAAATTTCAGCCCGTACACTAATCTCAAGGGAACAATGTTTCTCATATGGAGCCAGATAATCTAGATGTGAATATTTTGTTACATACAATATGTTGGTATTCTTGATTACAATTCTTATTTTTGGCTAGACTATTTAAGGAAAATTTGTTTGAAGGCTCTTCTATATGGTGAAATTTCAATTGTGAATAGGCATGTCATATATGTGTAAATGAAATGTACAAAGGCCATGCTTTTTGGCATGGTAATTTTATAATAAAAGTATATAAATGATAGACATAAAAAATGTGCTTGTTTGATAAGATGCACTGTGTTTCTAAAAGTCAGCACTCTTCAAATTTTGATTTAGTTTTCCTCCCTTTGATAGTCACTCATCAGATGCTTATATTATCAATCGCTTATATCAATCACTAAAAATATGGCCAAGAGCTTATTTCACTCTTAAAAGTATCGGATTTCATACTTATTTGTGATTTGTAGTGAATCACAATTAATGTGACTTGTCAGTTAAACATGAAAAAGCATGTTTGAACTTTCTGGAAAATTGTAATGCTTTTTCGTCAGTGGAGCTTATCAGGGTTGTGTTTCTTAAAGCTGTTCGTAGAGGTAGGCAAGACTCTACATAGGAATAGTGACTCTTTAGGAGTGTTGTTCAAAATCGATTGCAAATCAATTGCAACTTTGCAAATTGCAACTGCATTTTCATTCGTGCATGGTATGCACATTTACCAAGACGCGCATGAAACAATGATTTTGATTGGCGAATTCTGATCAATTGCAACTTTTGAACAACACCCCCTAAGTCAGGTGCTAACTCAGCAATGCAGGGGTCAGTGAGTGCTGGAAGGGGGCACCAGTCGTGCGTTAAAGGGAAACCAATCCCGGAAGTATCCTGCTCTCAGAATATGAAGAAAAAGTAGATAAACAAACTGTGAATTTGAGCAACTTCGGGCAACCCATTAAAAAGTTATGAATTTTCAAATTCCCAGAGATTTGAAAATCACTGCCGCTCATGGGGATCCGTGCGATCGGCAAATTCGACGGAATCTGTGACGCCACGTCGGACAACCCTTCATTCACTCTGTACACAAAACTTCACATTCTCTCCTTTTTCTCGGAAAAGTCAACAAAATGCCAATATCTGGTTGGGGTATAGCATTTCTGTATTGATTCTGCATGTATTTTGAAAAGATTTGTGTTGCAACCTCACTCTAAATTTGACATTGATCAAGTTTTGAATATTCTATGTACAAAATGAATGAGGAGTTGTCCGACATGACGTCACGGATTCCGTCGGTTTTGCCGATCACACGGATCCCCATGAGCTGCAGCGATCGTCAAATCTCTGTGACTTTGAAAATTCATAACTTTTGAACGGGTTGTCCGATTTTGCTCAAATTTTTCCCAGTTTGTTAATCTGATTTTTCTTTATTCAATAAGAGCACAATAATTCCAGGGGTTTGTTCCCCTTTAAGTCTAATCTACATCTTTAGATAGCTTCAAAACAGGCACTTGGTCTAGCAATGACATCTTCTCCACACATAAAAAAGATCGACTGAACAAACTGGTCACGTTTTCTCGAGAACATTAATATAATTTTGTACGTCAAGACATCTTACTGGTGAAAATAGATAATATTGGATACAAATACGACTATCAGGATTAATATCATGTTACATAAAGTACTTGGTCGCAGCTCTCCTACAGAAGATATATATACTTCAAAATAACTGTACATTTGGTGACAAATAGATTTTAAACTCTGACCAAAAATAACATCATGGTACTCTGAAAATACTTTACACAAAATAAGGATAATAGTAACATACCCATGATAATGAATATTGATCTGTCCATTTGTTTGTATTAATCTGTGTTAATAATATTGTGGTTATCAATGCACAGAATTTATTAACATTTCATTTATAATACCACATACTTTTTCTCTTCTGTTCATAAATCATGAAATCATTATCAGTGATTTTATTTTCTTTGCTGCTTCATGATCATAATCTCTGGTATAGGATTCTTGGTTTGTTTTCTCCAAGTTATCATTGGATTGGCAGCATAAATTTCTAAACTTGTTTCATGAAATACCCCAAAATCTCATTATCCCACATTCAAACACACACACACACACATTTACACTGGAGACTCTATATTTGATACATGTACCATCCTCGTTTTCACAAAGTGATGGGAGCCAAAGGGTATTGTTGCATGACGACAAAGAAATCCTGACATAGCCCCAATGGAATGGGCATCCTATCGAACAACGTGTTTATTCTATAGAAGGACATGTTTCAATGGATTTGTAATTCATCTTGTGGCTCCCGTCACTTCGTGAAAACGCAGAAGGTATATCTTCTGTTACCCCTTCCTCTCACATGGAGGTTCAAACACAGTTGATAAAATATGATGTTTTAAAGCCCATGTATAGTTTTGGTAAAGATTAAAGAAATGTTAATTNGGATTCTTGGTTTGTTTTCTCCACATTATCATTGGATTGGCAGCAAACATTTCTAAAGTGAACTCTTCACCAAACTTGTTTCATGAAATACCCCAAAATCTCATTATCCCACATTCAAACACACACACACATTTACACTGGAGACTCTATATTTGATACATGTACCATCCGTGTTTTCACAAAGTGATGGGAGCCAAGGAGTATTGTTGCATGAAGACAAAGAAATCCTGACCTAGCACCACTAGCCCACAGCAATGGGTATCCTGTCGAATTATGTGTTAATTCTCTAGAAGGACACATTTCAACGGATTTGTAATTCATCTTGTGGCTCCCGTCACTTCGTGAAAACGCAGAAGGTATATCTTCTGTTACCTCTTCCTCTCACATGGAAGTTCAAACACAGTTGATAAAATATGATGTTTTAAACCGATGTAAAATATTTAAAAACACTTCTAATAGGATATACAAGGTGTTACACTCATGCATAGAGAGGTTCTATGGAACATACTGACATAAAACAACCATTCTTATCTACATTATATGCACACTCTTTTATACAAAGTTATATCACATCAATTTGTGTAGTTACCTACCACCACAACATCATTGAGGCATTATATAGACAAAATGAAACCCATAAAGGGATGATTTGATGGATGTCTCACTCAAATACAGTCCAACCTCGTTATAAAGAGCACTGATATAACAAGACTTTGTTAAAATATGTAGTTTTCCTGGTTCCATCTCTTTTTATTTTATTGTATTTTGGCCCTGATATAACAAGGTTTCAATATAAAGAGATAATTTCTCTGGTCCCAAGGACCTTGTTATAACAAGGTTTGACTGTACATGCTAACTCTTTAGCATATTTTTTAATGGTAATTGCCATTATTGCAGTTTCATTTTGAACTAGCCCATTGTTTCATACCATCTTTTAAACCAGAAATAGATTTATAAAGTACAATATTCAGAACATTTTCCAGACTGTAGGCTACAGCGTGTGTTATTAAAAAAAGAAAAGATATGACATTTATACATAGTCATTGAAATAATGAATAGAATAGATGATTATGTACAAAAGGGTACGTAGCGATGTAATGATTTCTTCTCCACGTAACTTGAAGAAACACATTAGAACAAAAGCAGATTGCTAATAAAATCTCTATTTTACACTTTAAAAAAAACTTTTTCCTTTTATTCACCCCTTTTACTGCAATCATGGGTACATTTGCAAGTGTAGAACCCCAAATTTCTCGTAAAAGGCTGTTTCAATTGAGTGATGAAATAGGGCTTAACAAAGCTTGAGTCCCTTTTTTAGCAGACTCTTCTGGAATATAGGGATCCCCGGGAGGTGAAAACGGGGCACATTTCATTTCATGGATTAGATATTTCTGCCAGGTACCCATTCACTTCACCTGGATTGAATGCAGCACATTGTGAATCATTTTTATTCTATTATAGTATTCGTATATGATAATGCTATAATTGCATTTAATCTTTAGAGCAAACTTATAGGGGCTAATATCCCTTTTTATTCTTCATAGAAATGTTTTTAATGTATTATTCGAATCTTGGACATTACTATTATTATTATTATTATGAATAAACATAAGAATAGGAACATTGTTGTATAGAAGATAGAAAGGGAACATTTGTAACATGTTCTCTATTCTACATACATAGCCAACTTGTTGCAGTGAAAATATGCATGGTTTTTGTTCTTTTGTTTTATTCGGATCATTTACATATTTTAACAATCATGTTCACAGCCAAGTGGTACCGAAAGACTGCAAACAAAATAGCTTTTTAAATGAATACCACTACCCACAAAAGAAAGACATGCATGTTTAACAACAATCACGTTCCACAAAATACACAACACCATGTAGCATTGGCAAGAGATTATACCAAGTTTGAAAGTGAATGCATTGCAAAAAACAATGTGTTATGATTTGATAATAATTTGGTGTTCATATTGTCCATCACCTGAAAATTAATAGAAAATACTAGGTTATTGATTTATTAATTCACTTTAAATTTAGGTTTTCTTTTACCAGCCTATGGGTAACTAAATCAATGATTGAAACATCATTGCCATTGTCAACACAGCTAGTTCTGAATTGAAGTCTTTCTAATGGTGTTTTTTTCAATATGCTGGTGTTAAGCAATGCATTTTCTTCCATTTTGGTGTTGATTGTTATAATTCTAATTAAGCACTGACAGTGTAATAGTTTTCAGGCATAGCACAATACAAACATCAAGTCAGTGTTAATGAGCATCCTGATTTTTGCAATGTGTTACAAAAAATGGGACTTAAATCGTACAACATTTGCTTAGGAATTGTAACTTTTGTTATTGAAATAAATATCTTACACAATTGTGTTGATTTATTTACATTTTTTTCAAGTTTAATTCCATATCAATACAGTACTCTATATTTTTCGATCATTGACACACTGACTAATCATTGCAGTTTTAAATTGGCCACAAATACAAGCCACTCACTTGTAGTCATTTTACTTGATAAATCAACGTGTCTATCGCCTATCTTGCAGTTTGTTTATCTGAATATAAGTTGCCGAGTCTCATCACAAGACAGGATGTACGCAATTTCAATTTGATACACCTACATTACTACTACAGACACAGATTTCAATAAAAATTATTTGAATCATCTCAAATGCATATTGTTTCACATTTTAAAATGTTCGCAAATGCTGTTTAATCTGTTTTTACAATGCGACTTGAAGTTTTCTATATAGGATACAATCACTCCGACACTTACATTTTTTACAAAGATATTGCTTGGGTAGGAAGAATGAAGAATAGGTAATGAACATGCATCCAAAATAACATTGCATTGGTCGTTACCAGTATGGGTATATAATAATCAATAACATTCACTATATAAACTTACTACAAAATTCAAATTATTGAAAGTATGTACACAATCTTATCTGAAACAAAGGAAATATATATATTTATTATCAATATTTACAGTGCTCATTGGATTGTTTTATCGTAGAACTCTTTAGTAAATTTGGGCAGTTCTGACAAATTATTGTCTTTATCATGGCAGTAGCCTCCTCTTGAATGATTTTCAGCAACAAATTGATTTCCCTTTCTCAAATGAATGAATATCATGCGTGATGTTGATTCCACCATATGACCTCGAATACAGATATCTGTGGACTGAATTCGGTCAAACTTTGTGACACCTTAAGGTGTGGTCACACCGGCGGAGCAGAGCTGTAGCGGTCCTTGAGCGGTAGGGATTTAATCTGCAATGACAGACCTAGGCTTCCGGCTTTCGGTGTGAGGGTGATACATGGTCTTCGCATGCCATACCGGAAGCCTAGGGTCTGTCCTTTCAGATTAAATCCCTACTGCTCAAGGACCGCTACAGCTCTGCTCGGCCGATGTGACCACACCTTTACACTTGTTCAATGCCATTTTGAGACCGTGTTTATTTTTCAGCAATTCTATAAAAAGTTTCTATAAGATAATTTGTCTGCTGACCAAAAGAAAACTAAGGGTCTCATGTGAATTACAGTTATGTTGAGCATTATTATGCACGGTCAATCGTGTATAAGTCCAATAGAGACAAGCAAAGATTGTCAAAACGTTAGGACAAACGTCTCAAGACCAATTCAAACCTGCTGCATCCAAATGCATTATTTGATGGAACATGACACATCGATTGACAAAATGATCCTTTGCTAAGTCTCTGTTTTGTAGTTAGCATTTTTATATTACTTTTAACAATATTGTTACAATGGGACTGATCTATCCGTGATAGGTCCTTTTGTCACTTCAAGTAATCACATCAATTAAAGCTCTATATACAAAAACTGTGGTGGATCGAGCATCAGCACAGACTACAAAGTAAAGAGTGATCATCTCTTGTCAAGAGACGATGTTGTCCCGTGTCTGGACCGACGCTGCATCCACCAATAAAGAAGATTGATGACAACCTGCCTCTTCAGACAAGCGTAACGGGCTTGCAGGTAGCCTCAAGGACCATACCATTCATCCTACTCTCTTGCTCCGCAGTATACATGCTGCTCTCGTATCCGCTCGGCCATTGCTTCTTGGGGCGAAGGTTCCTCATGATGCGCTACATCAAAATTTATCAGAAAAATGAATGAAAATCTATTATATATCCTGTTGAAGTATTTTCATTCTTACAGCTTGGTAAATAATCAAAGTTATGAGACGTTGGGATAGGTAGTCCAGTGGAGGACTATGTGTTCTAATGGTGCGATCATAGAGGTATGCATGATCAGAGGGCTATGCAAGGACTCTGTGGTTAAGTGCTGCATGTACAGGTATGTAAGCCCTGTATGTTCAGTTCAAGAGAGTATGCAGAGGTGGATGCTATCAGAACACATGGTCCTCAACTGGACTATGGGATAGGTTGCATAGTCAAAGGAGTGATATTAACCCGCTTTTGTGGAATTAATCATTGTTTTACTTTGAACAAAAATCTTCAAGCAAAAGAATGCGACACCCTTTGCCCCATACAGTATCATATATCCTCTGTAAGTCTGCCCCAGTGTGATAAGAACAAGATGAGAATAAAACAATGACAAATCCATGACAATTTTTGCGCAAAATAGAGATTTAAGAACTTCACCAACTTAATACGTGTCCCAAACAGGGTGTGTCATAGGATATATGTTTTTTTTTCTGCTGAGACACATTTAATGGGGTCGAAGGAACAGAAAGATAACACAACCAATCCAGATATGTAAGCCTCCATGAACCAGTCTGTTGCCATATTTATTGTCTGACATTTATATTGCAATAAACACAATTTGGCCCATATATGCCAGGTTTAACTTAAACTAGTGTTTAAATCTGTGGTTTAAGTATGGAAAGCCGCCAAAAGAGACTTGTATTTATAACATTTGATGTTCAATTTACCAGCACATTTGGCACTCATAGTATTAAATACTGTCTTGGAGTAACAACTTAAATAGTTTTCTACATTGTAAGAGCGTGAAAAAGGAGAGCAGTTAACATACGAATTACAGAGTTTAAATAAAGTTTTGGCACTTTGGGCTTCCCATACTTAAACCAAAGATTTAAACTCTAGTTTAACTTAAACCTGACATCAGAATACAGGCCAATATAATCTATTTCCAAATGATTAAGTCGAACGCCATTTCAATGCACCTTTGTAATGCTATTCAAATCGGAACCGGCCTGTTACTGTTGTGTCCGCACAGTTCAATACACAGCGTACGGCTCCCTATGACTGACTTTATTTTGTGGGAATAGTTTATATCCTGTTAATGTGACATCATTATCATTTATTGAAATATTGTTCTTACTAACCTCACTAATTGATCCGGGCGTGGTGATGATTTGATAAGCTGCTACGATAGGGATCATTGAGATGGAGGTACAGGATATCAACCAACCTACGGCCACAGCCCATTCAGGATACTCGTAGCTATCCAGTGTGAACGGCTCGTAGTTTGCCAGGCCAAAGCCCATGATGAACTACAATGGAAAACAGAGTTACAAATTTAATGCTAAAATTTATGATACAGTGGAAACTCAGTACAGTGGAACCTCGATATAAAGAGGTCAAATATAGTGAGATACCTGTTGTAACATGGTGATTTTATTGGTCCCAGCTCTTTATAGTTCTTTGTTTTTTTACCCTGATATAGTGAGGAACCTGATATAATAAGGTAATTTTCATGGTCCCAAGGACCTCGTTATAAAGAGGTTTCACTGTATAACGAGCTGCTTGTGACTACAGGTCAAAAATACCTTGTTAAAGCACTAATCTCTTTATATCAGAGTTATACACCAATAAGTTATAAAGAGCTGGGACCAGAGTTTTTACCTCCTTATATCAGGATTTTCATTATATCAGATCTCTTTATACCTACATGTAGTTTCCACTGTAACAACAAACTGATACAATGATTAATCATTACTTGAATTACAAATCTAAGCAATGTAAGATTATTTGCCCAAAACATTAACTAAACAATGAATGATGAAATTGGCATACTCGGCTATATTTTGACTCACAAATGTAGATTTGTTGATTGGTGCTTAAGAATTGTATAGAGCTCCTTAGCATATCATTTTCTTGATGCAAAAAGTCTAGACTGTGGATTAGAAAACAACAAAAACTGCATCCAAGAAATTCTGGGAGGAGTGCCTTGAATGTGTGTTTTTTTGTGTGTTTTTTTACTTATACATATACGGATGTTTTGAATCATCATCAATTTTTATTTGACTAGTAGAATTTAGATGACTGCAGTATTTTGGGGGCTTGAATTCATTCTGGTGCCATTAAAAAAAGTGGATATTTG
>BQKZ01002287.1:108996-120932 GCA_036244855.1 Temnopleurus reevesii | reverse complement strand
AATCTTTTGTACAACATGTTCATGATATCATGTTTCTTTTTAAGTGGATTTGAAGACAAAATTTGGCGATACAAATATTCGCTTTTACCAAAACTACACTTGGGCTTTAAGAATATTTGAAAAGTATTATGCAAAAATATTACAATGGTTATACCTTTAAAAAACAAAATTATCATATTTTGTTGACGTATATTCGTAGTTATTCTACAATAAGCGTACTTTGTCTTTTTCTTTTCTTTTTGGACGTAAACAATAATTCCTCTTCTCGACGAATTCATCGAGCTTGAATCTTACTTCTTAAATATTGCTCATTAGGAAGAGAGAAACTATTAGATTATATTGGTAGATATGATTTTAATAAACACTATGTTTAATAAAAAGCACGTTTTCATGTAAACAAAATTTGTGTGCACCACTCTTTATTTGTTTATGTGTTTTTTATATGATAGGCCTATATACAATTAAGTATTCTTCAAAATTAGGATTAGGCCGGTCGTAAAATGTGCGGTCGGCTTAAGAAACAACAAATAAACCACAAGCCTGATAAAAGAGCATATTGTTTTCTTTTTCTTGGACATTGATAATGATATGGTGCACATTGGTTGAATAAGCTGTATTTCTATTTCTGTTCCATTAGTTTCCATGTGAAAGTCACAAGGGTGAGAGCTGTCGTGCTGGTTTCATTTATTTTTTATAATCGATAAAGCTAGTATTTCACACCATTTTTCATGCATTAAAACGGATAAAATAGGTCGTACCGTGTTATATCTTTGCATTTATAAACACTTGATACAATTATAAAGCGCCTTTGTATAGTCCACCAATGAGTAATACACCAAGGAGATCCTTGGTAAAAACCAAATCTACCCCCATAAAAAGAACTGTGGCCCGTTATCCATTTACTGATCCAAGAGCTTATGTAGAGCAACGGTTCTTCAGTTAATCCGTCTTTTCATTTTATTCAGAGGTATTTTTAGTGGAAAAGCTGGGATTTATTTGTCCAGTTATTGTGTCTGGTTGGAAGCTCTTATCTGAGTGGGGTTAGCTGTGTCGCTTTTTCTCTCGCTCGCTCTCTCGTTTCTCCATCATCTCAACGCGCGTTTACCGTACGTGAAGATAAATCAGTGCACGCGCAGAAAGTGAAGAAAAACCTTGCATCCTCGGAAATTTCAGGAGATAATGGAACATAATCGACTGCGAAAATGTCGCTTCACGGCGTTTCTTCAACATCCCTGTTGAAACATTGCCTTCTTTGGATATTTGTGATTAACCTAGTATCGGGTAAGTTGGATGACAGTGGTTTATACGGTTGATTTTTAATAAGTTTCTGGAGGATTCCATGTTGTAAGAACTTGCGAAGAAAGTTTGTTGTTGTGATGGTGGTGGTGGTGGTGCAAGGGGGAGCAGAGGGCCAGCGGAAGATGCGGTTCCTATATCGTGGGCCAATATTTTACTCTCTATTTCAGAGGTCGTTTATATTGCAGTTCTCCTACAAATTTGTGGCACACTTTGTTTTCATTAAGGTTAACTGTGGTATTATTTTCTTGGTTGTTAGCAACAACATATTTTTCTGAAACATAATGATGTACATCAGTGCCTTTCTTTATAATCATACAAATATCGAGATGGTTAACAGCTTTTGCCATTTATGGGCATAATGCAATTCAACAATTCATTTATCTATAGTTGTGAATATTTTCGATATGCTTTCATCTATTATGTTAGCTGTAGGCCTAAATCTTATTCATTCGCTTATCAATGATTTTATATGCCTATTTATCATGTTCATCAATTGAATGTTTATCAATGAGAATGACTCTTTATCTTAATGTTTTATATAAATGATGTAAAAAGTAGTGTAAAATGTATTGTAACAGAATATAAATGCCAAAGTATTGAACCGTCATGTTAATTTTAATAAAACAAACATAACAAGTATATTAAAAAAAACAGAGTCCAGTATGGGACATGGCACTGTATTTGCAGGGAATAATTTTTCTGGTATCTCATCCTAATTCGCTATGCATTTTCAGTAGGAATGCTATACAAAATATATTTTGTGTAGCAACTTTTTCACATACATGTACATGAAGAACTTTACAGTAAAGAATTCGGAAAAGTTTCCTCAATGTCTAAAACTGCTAATCAAATGTGAAAAGTAAAATTATTCCCTGATTTGATGTAGAAATTGAAAGTCATAATGTTTAGAGCTATCAAAATTTTTTCATCATATAGGTCATAATACTTATAAATAAAATGATGAAATTAACAAAATACTAAAAGAATAAAAGATTACTAATAATAATTTATTCACTATACTATTAGTTGGTTAGTTATTTCTGTTTGTCCAAGAAATGGAATTCATGCACTGTGTTGAAAATTATTTTCCATATATTTTAAACTAAAACAGATTTTTGAACAAATATGAGAACTTTTACATTTACTCTTTTTCATTGAAGTTTTCCTGAAATACTTGTTTTCTGCTCTAAGGAAGCTTTCTTGAACGAAAAAAGAAGTAGATTCCCACTTTTGCCACACTTTTCGTGGTTTGTTTTTGGCTGTAAAAGGCTCCATTAATATGTTGATAAAATTACATGAACATTCTTGAGTTTATTACATTTTGATACATTTTCAAAGATAAAAAATGTCATATTACATTCTTAGATAAAAAGATATTTTGAGTGTATGATACATACATAAATATATCCAGCTTCAAACCAAGTTACAGTATAGGCCTACTTGTAAAAGAAGATATGCCCTCAAAGAACTTTTCTATTTCGCTACCTTTTGAATCCAAATACTGGACATTTATTAACAAAAGAAGTTACAAATCTAATGAAGAAATGTCATGTTAAAGGAAGTTATAAACCAAGTGCTTGAAAGGTTGATAATTTCCTCAACATCTTTATAACAATGCAGGGCGCTACAAACCCACATACCCGAATGCCCAGGGCAACAAAATTGAGCCATTGGGCAAGAAATTAAGATTGTCACTTGCCCGAAAAGGCATAGAAATTGTGTTTGGGTCATTCATTGGAGTAGCTACTTGTGCTGTCGGGCAAGTAGTGCAGAAAATTCTTGTAAGCACCCTGCAATGTAGTTGTACAATGAAATATTTTGATGTAAACTTATTATAGTTAACATTTTTATCAATTATATTGTCAGATCACTTAATCATTATCATGATCAGAGTCAACTAAATTGCTGGAAATTATTCATTGGTCTTGCAATGTACAGTAGTCAACTTGTGAATTTGTGAATACTTTTGCAACAACATTGTTTGCCTGCAACGATGAACATTTTTAGTATCCAGGGTGCTCTAAAAGAATTTTTTCACCAGTTACCCAGTCGAGCAACTAAGTCAAATCACTTGCCCGAATGAAATTTCCTTTGCCCCAAATTGATGGTATATGCCATTTTGTACATGTAGATGAAAACTAGAAAAAGCTGCTACTTGCCCTTTTGGGCAAGTGACATTTTTATTTACTTGCCAGACAGCTTCATTTTGTTGTCCAGGGCATGCAGGCAAGTGGGTTTGTAGTGCCCTGGTATCATAATTTATTTACTAATCATATTTTTCTTTTTGTTCTCACAGGTACTGAGTGGTACCAAGGCTGTGCCTGGTCTGACATTACGGCATCTGATCCAAGCTATGTGATACAAGATAATGTGGCTGCTTTACCAGATGCATGCTGCTCACAATGCTACCTGAACGGGTAAGGAGTTTGCTAATGAAGATTTTAAACTGCAGGGTGCTACAAGAATTTTTTTCACCAGTTGCCCGGTTGGGCAACCAAGTTTTCAAATCACCTGCCTGAACAAAATTTTCTTTGCTCCAAACTGATGGCCTATGCCAATTTGTACAGCTGCGACTTGCCCTTTTGGGCAAGTGACAATTTTATTTACTTGCCCGACAGCTTCATTTTGTTGCCCCGGGCATGCGGTCAAGTGGATTTGTAGCGCCCTAAACTGTTGCGTTATTGTTTTTAAAATGTTATCATGACCAGAAAGTTTGAAACATACTAAAACTAGGCTGATACTGAACATACATGTACATGTAAATATTTAGGAATAACACAAACTGAAGCTATTGACACCTGGTTGAAAAAAGAAATTCTGTGAAACTTTAGTAGTTGATTGTTATGTTTAGGGCCTTTGTTAACATTCATTCAATAATTATTGATGCAAGCAAAGTCTTTTCCAAGGGCTTTAATTATTAGTTACTAGACGTCCGATAACATTTTGAAACATAAGTTTTTATACTAAAACGTTAAGTTACTGTTAAACGTTCAATATCAAATTTTCAAAAGTTTGTGTGGATTCATGTATTAAATACAAGTTTGAAATCAATCATACCTTGTTCCAAATATATTATACAGAAAATGACTTGATATTATGATTAATTTGGTTTTTAACACTTCTTCAATTCAATTGGAGATGTATTCTATAAGTTTACAAACCTGTTTAAAATGTGATTTAGAGGTTGGAGATGTAGAAAATAGAAATTAACAAGTTTTTCATGAATAAATAAAGTGAAAGAAAAGAAAAACTTATCATTTTCGAAGAGTGAAGTATACAACATGGATGTTAAACAGTACAATGTAAGTAGCTGCTGTAAATGTGAATGAAA
This sequence comes from Temnopleurus reevesii, assembly GCA_036244855.1. Classification (NCBI taxonomy): domain Eukaryota; kingdom Metazoa; phylum Echinodermata; class Echinoidea; order Temnopleuroida; family Temnopleuridae; genus Temnopleurus; species Temnopleurus reevesii. The sequence goes on along the minus strand of BQKZ01002287.1, from coordinate 116,302 downwards.
AGTTTTTGGTTCATGAATCAAAGAAATGGTGAAACACTAATATTTTTTTTACTAGAGAAGGTTAATATCTGTGTTTCTCCGCTTCAATGCTACTAAGATTGACTAAAATGACATTCATAAACACTAGACTGAAATTTAAAAAAAAAAACTAAATCTTTCGATATAAGTACAATGATGATTGTCAATGTGAAAAGAAAGTTGTGATGTTAATTTATGGATGGATAGAGGAACCTATATACCAAACATGAATTTTATAACAAGAAATTAAATTTAGTAAAGTATATATGTGAGAAAAGAATATCATAATTTAAATTAAAGTTGATATGTTTTATTCCTTTTCAGATTTTACTATGCAGCAATTGGGAATAATACTTGTTGGTGTGGTGATAATACAGACTCATCTTTCAGAGCCTCAGACACTATTTGCAATCAAAGGTAAGTTTGTATAAGTTGTGCTTCAAACTGAGATGCTTTGTATGCTTTGAACTGAATTTATTTACTAATAGGTGAAACATAATATAAATTCTCATGGAATTCTTTAAGAGGACTGTATTTTTATCGTCATGAAGCATGCGCATACTATGTTTTTTCATTGAAAGTTTTCCCAAAAAAAGTAGAATAATTATACATTGTATAGGTCGCTTCTTCCTGTTGATTTTAATTAAGTTCCTTTGTTTGCTTTTTTTTTTTTTAAATCCCATCTCTGATACATCTATTTACCTTTTATTGTCTTATTGCCATCTTGTCATTTTGCTGCTATCTTTTCTTTATCCTTTTATATTAACAATTTTTGTTTACTTTTTTTTACTTGCTAGCAGTTTAGTTTCCAAGTACAACTGTACCTCTTTTCATGTTCAGTAGTGTCACTAGTATTGAAAAACCTTATATTTGTAAAGCATATAAATACAGGCTTTAAACGAAACTGTAGCTTTGAACTAACCATTTTGATTATTTACATGTATGTTACTAACTCTGCTATGATTCTAGTGATATTACAAGTACATGATGCATGCGGGGACCGGGGTGNATTTTTTTTTCATTTCAGCCCCTACTATTATTTTGTGATTTTATCATTCTTAACTAGCACAAACGGATAATCACCAATCTTGCAGCATGGGGATCCTTCTGTAGGGGCAAGGCATTAAGGTTCACCCTAGCCAATGGCTTTGTGTCTTCCACTTCTTCAAACAGCAAAGAATCATTGGACACAACAGGCGCCCTCACCGGCTGCTTTCCAAGATAGATCTCTGCACTTGGACGAAGCGGTGTAACTTTTGCCTGATCCCTAAAGACCTGCTCTACTGGGTGTAATATGTCTAGCCTTTCATTAGCCTCTTTCCTCTGGTGGTCATCATCAAGAAAATATGTCTCCGCCATTTTAAATTGTTTAAAAAAGTGCCCTCTTAGTTGTACGTGGTCCGTGTTGTTGAGAACCATCCCGACCATGAGGAGGATGACGCAAACACAAAGAGAGAAGAGCACAAATCTCCGTATATTGCTGAATATTGCCGGCATGATGATAAGCTATCAAATCTGACAAGTCGATTTTTCTCTGATTACAGTCTTTCTGAAATGAATGCAAGTGAAATGTCCGTATTCTAAACAGTGTACAGATTTTTTTAGCGTTTGTAGCTCAAATCAGCTCGTTAAATCATTAACGTAAACTTCTAAAAAGTCTAATTTCCAATCATTTTCATATCATCTCTCGACTAGCATTACTCTCGAGGGTTATTTCACAATCAAATCAGAAAATGAATGTGCCAAAATTATTTTGCTTTTAGTACTAGTCAGTCTGTCTTTAAAAGAAAGCGTGCTGCATTGGCACGTGTCACAAGAGGTTTGCAAATTTAGCATGTTTAGAGAGTCTATATTTGTTTTTAATGTGGATGCGTGGATGGAAATTAATGTCCTTTATGTATGATTTATCATCGCTCATTACTCCAAATGACAAACCAAAACAAATCGAATTAGAAGACAAAAAAGAGAACATGATGATGATGGTGATGATGTTGATGATGGTGATGATCATCATCACTGAATAAGAAGAATAAGTGGTCTTGATTGTATTTCAATCGGTAGCGAAAAGTGTCGCAGAGCGTTTATTGACTGGTAAACGAAATACGTACAACGTCATACGTTATAAGTACATATGCTTGAATACAGAATTCATAAACTAAAATGTACATTATATACATATAAATTTAGAATACAACTATAGAAACTAAAAATTGAAATTCAAAGATAAATGAATAAGTGTGCATATCTCCACACTAATGGTGCTCATCTCCACCCTAAAGGCTGCGGCTCCTATCGTTAAAAATAATGATAATGAAAATGAACTAGATTGCGTTTTTATTTTTAAATGTACAGTGTTTGATGAAATGGAGGGCTCATCTGCTGGCAACGATTGGGTATTTTCCTTAATTCTAACCTGCCAGCAAGAAATGTTGTCACATTTATACCTGACATATTCCTGAATTACACGCAAAATATTGCAAAACAAAACAATCTTGATAAGTACACGGATAAACGAGCTACAAATCTCACCTTATGTCACGAATTACAAATGAGGTTTAAAAATCCATGAATTGCGCTACTTTGTTCCCTTTCTGTCCTCTTGAACTTGATAATGGACTCGATTCTTCAACGACCATTCTACACTCATCACTATCTATGTTCTTCATGTTCTTAGTGAGTACGGCGCCAGGCACACAAAAGCACGGAAGCAACACGATCGAAGACAAGTTGTTCAGTTCACAGTTAGAGCTGCCTCAGAACAAAGAGTTCAAGAACATTTTCATTCGGGGCTTCTGTGTGACTTGGCATGATAGTACACATCATCCAGTGAGTCTGGGACGTAACAGAATTGGTCTAATTTCCAAATGGTCTAACTACTATTTGGTCCATTATCCATTTGGTCTATAACTGATCCGTTTTGTCTATTTTCCAATACTCGCCCGGTCTAATAGCCAGTCTGTCTAATAACCATTCAGACTAATACAATCATCTCAATCATCTATACCTCTAAATGATAATAATATTGTATATAGACCAAACTGTAATTAGACTAATTGGGCATTAGATCAACCGGAGAACGGACTGAATGATAATTAGACTAACTGATGATTAGACTTAATGTTAATTGTACCAATTTGTAAATAGACGAGGTGATAATTAGACGAACTAATGTTAGACAAACTGACGATAGACTAACCGGTAATTGGAGCAAATGACGTTGGACAATCTGATGATTGGACAAAGTAACACTAGACAAAGCGTTCATTGGACGAAGTAGGACTAGACCACATGATGATTGGACGAATAGGCAATTGGACAAAATAAAGATGGACCATATGGTTATTGGACGAAATGGCCATTGGACGAACGGGATATTGGACAAATTGGTTATTGGACGAAAAGTTTATAGACGAAGTAATGTTGGACGAAGCGCGTTTAGACGAGATGGCATTGGACGAGATGGCAATTTAGCCATAAACTTATATCCTCTAGAATGATGTTTGTTATGGTGTGTCCTCAGTACGCTCAACGAGGTGTCGTGGTCTATTGGTTACGTCCTTAGGCTTTAATCACAGGGTCACGGGTTCAATTCCCGTCGACACTAATTTCCTTTGTCAAAAAAATGTATCCACATTAGCCACTCTCACCCAGGTGCTATTTGGGTACCAGTAGGAAACAACTGTATTGTGATTGATTTAGGAGTACGCATCTGACAGGCGACTTGATATGAATCCAATGACCGGGTAATAGTAATCATGGTAGTGTGTAGCGCTTTTGATAGGACCTCGCGAAGCGCTAATAAATAATGGACATTATCCTTGTTTTTAAGGATATTGTCATGTACGCCTTTACGTACATGACAATATCCATAGTTTACAGAGTTTGCTAGCTGGCCGCCAGGGAAATTACGATTTTGATTATGAAGTTCGAGACCTGTGACGCCAAGTTTGTGACACTGAAAGCGAACTTTATGTCGTTGTATGTGACCTGGGTTATATTTCATAAAGCTGTTGTAGTGGTACGCACGACTGTACGAACGTTTAGTGAGCCTTTCTCGCACTCAATGATGACTCCGTGCGTTTCAATAAATGATTCCTACCGGGTATACTTTCACATCATGAATTGTGAGAATTACGCTTGAAAAAATAATTTGAATTAAAAACAATAAAGATCTCATTTTCTGACTGCGAATCGACCGACTCTTTTTTTCAAAAATGGAATCGGAGTGCATCCAAACATTTTAGGGGACCTTATTTGCAGGAGTTAGGTCATTTTGTCGTGTTTGTGCTCAGTATATGGGATAATTCGAGGTGTCGTGCTATCTCTATTGGCGAATAGCAAACATAATTGTCATTTCTAAGAGGTCCCCTCTTCACATTACAATTAAAATCATCACGGAATCATGACAATTTAATCAATCATTTCACTCTAGTTGTGATATGGATCGTAATATAGTCATATCGCAACGCTGTGTCTGGACATTGTGTACATGGATGTTATAGCCTGTATTCCCTATCACACAGGGCTTTTTCTGTCTTGTCATGTTTATCTTATTTCTATTTCATTTCATTCAAACATACAGGATGACAAGATCAGTTAAAAATTGTTTTACATCGTGGGCCTGGTATTAAACCAGGCACATTGGAAAGCAAGAATAATACAAAACGCGAGGTAAAAATGGAGTATATCATGACAGTTGTAACAATGTTATTCGCGAATGAGCTATACTTGAATGAGGTTGTTTACTAGCTTTGTCCTAGTCCTGTGTCCCTTCTGATCATAGCGTATAGCTTATATATGACTTCTCCTATCATATTCCAACTCAAATATAATTGTTTTGTAATATTTTTGCATAACTTATACAATTGTTATATCTACACACAAAAGCTGTACTCTTAACCCTATCAGAGCGGGGGGGGGGGGGGGGGCTCCCAGGACCCCTTCTGTTCTCGGCCGTTGATCGCGCTGTTCCCGCGAAAATTTACCCTCTTTTGCCCTCTCCCCCTCTTAATATCATTATTTTTTTTTTGGGGGGGGGGGCAAAAGTCCGAGTTGTTTTCAGACTGCGAACACAATGGGTTTTTTTCTCCTTAGGAAATGCAGGTGTCTGTGTTTGAAAACAAAATCACAGGCGTGATCAATTATCTCTAGCTTTAAGAGTCTACCAATGAATTTACAAACCACTTGAATTATGAAAATGAACAAATTATGGTTACTCCTTAGTAAGTAAAGTTTGCGACCAGGTCGTGAAATTTGCGATTTGGGAAGCAAGGATGGACTCATTCCCGAGAATGTAACAGTGTAAAAAGTAAAAGTAGGTTGGTTGATAAAATATCCAGAAAGGAAACAGCCCTTTATAAATGTCCGACCGATATTATATTATACTAAAATCTGAAAATAATGTATCAATATAAAACAGTAACATTGACAACACAAAGCACTGACGTACGTAACTGATAACAATAACAATGGCATTACCAAAATAAACAATACATATAAGAAAACAGCCCCAGATTTGATTTAGGAGAAAAAAAATAAGTTGACGCTTTATGATATGTTGAAATAATTTGATTACCAATCAACCAATTTCCATTTTTGAAAAGGAGTAACACGTCCATTAAAATAGTGTAATTATTCTACTTCAGAATTTAATAGTTCCACTAACATTATCCAAACGGAACATTTACTTTTGAAGAGTTGTGGAAACGAAAGCTATAAAAATATGAAATATGTAATTTCAAAAGGGCGAATAAGCGATCAGTAAGCAAGAGAAAAGAGTGAAGCTTATAATTAACACTGTTAATATGGACACCTGTGTTTGTTCGTTTCATATGTATGGGAGACTGGGGCATAATGGGGTATTTACTTTTTGAAGTTATATCAACCCATTGGGTACTGGAAGTGGGTGGTCCCTTTATATGGAACACAAATAATCTATTGCCGAAAAGTTTAGTGGGCCACATACAATAGAACCTTTCGCCGTGTATTCAACTCTGCGGAGACAATAGCAAGCCGGTTCCGATTTGAATAGCATTACAAGGACCATTAAATTAGCGTTCGACTTAATCTTTCAAAAATAGTTTATATAATGTTACATTGGGAATGATATAATTTAGAATTCAATGGATTTAACATTGCAAAATTAATCTTAACAAATAAGAACGAACGAAACAAAATAAAACAATAAACTAAAGCGGCCTATGGTCTTAATAAAAAAAAAAAACATACATCGACCATGAAGTTTGGACTAATTTACATTATACCAGACACCAATGTAGCCACTGGGTCGAGGGTGTGGGGGGGAGGGGGCATACTGTCTGAATATGTATTTGATTATGTAACCGTCTATTGTATCCTTTGCTCTGTATATGATGATACAGATCAGGGACTTTAATTCCATCCCTGCTTCTTCCCAGAGGGATATATGATTACGTCATTTTTCTTCCTGCCAAATCTCTCTTTTTTTGTTTCGTGATCTCCTCACAGAAATCGGAATATTCCATTTTTTGTGGATCTCCTCCGACCCAAAGCTTGTCTGCAACCAATCGAAAGAGGGAGCTATACTAATCTCGATCTTGCGTCGTATTGGTAATGCCACCCAGAAGGTTCATGCCATGGAGTTCGGCAAAGTGGTTCATGCACATACAAAAAGGGGGAAAAGAAATAGAGAAAGACAATAGAAATGAAGAAAAAAATTAAAGAGAAAGAAGACGCCAAATGATTACATGACATTCCAAGCATTTGAAAGAAGCGACGTTGAAGTAGATTTGGCTCTCGCCTTTCAAAAAGTTACGGTTCGAAATCCACCCATGGCGTTAATTTCTATCGGCAAAAATTATCCACATCGTGCTGCACTCAACCCCGGTGATGGAAAAGTGTACCTGGTACGAATAATTCCTCGAATCACCATAATTATCTTTTGGTTTACATCGAGCTAAACTCAGGATAATGATAATGAAAATACCGTTTTCCGGAGTAAAGAATAAATTTGCAAATAGCATGTTTTGGATTGCATATCGGATTGCTTTCTTTTCTCGTTGGAAAGATTTGCCTTCTACGAAAGCAATAACCACCTTTGATGGTGCAGATTAAAGAATGTCTTTTAAAAATCTTAATTTAAGTGTCATTTTACCTTGTATATCATGTTAATGGCACGGCCCCAATGTAAACCAGACTGTGTATCTGTTTTTTTTTTACCGTGTTTAAATAAACTCTATCTATCTATCTACATGATCTATCTATCTATCTATCTATCTATCTATCTATCTATCTATCTATCTATCTATCT
>BQKZ01002287.1:90557-101592 GCA_036244855.1 Temnopleurus reevesii | reverse complement strand
AGGGGGGGGGGCACTTGAGGTAACTTTAAACGGTGTCAAATTGTTTTCTGGGGGTGCAACATTTTTTCCCTTTTTTTGCCAATGTTCAAATCCTGGTTGCTTGCATTGTGTATCCTGCTAATTTATCTCATACTGTATATATTATAATAAAATATAAATTGTTCAGATAGGAATAGATAAATACTATATTCTTTCTTCATATTTTCAGATGTGAAGTAGGACACACCCTCCTCCCCTGTGGGAGTGCTAACACATTGAGTATCTACAGCACGGAGGGACCCTACCTGCTCTTCCTTTCGCTCACCAAGGGGACAGCTACTGTGCAGACTGGTATTACTTCTCTCTTTGATGCCAGAATAGAGCTTGCAGGGCTGGCGGATACTGAAGCTGGTAAGTGTCTTACATGAACCCCAATAGGCGGGCTTACTACTACTACTACTACTGATAATAGTTTTTATAAAGCGCATATTACACAGTTTTCTCTATGCGCTGATTTGAAAACAGAAACAATAGTTATTGATTAAATGTCCTCAGCAAAGAATCAAGGTTAATGTTACACTCAACAATGAAATAATTTTTTTTAGATATGTACATTTATTATGGCCACCTAAAAGAAACAGAAAATCTTGTTACTGGTTTGACTGTAGATGCAAATTTTATGCTTACTCTGTACACAAAGGTTGTTCTTGGCTACCTGAAAGCTTGATTGAGGCTTGGCTGACATAGCAACTACTAATGTATGCAAACAGAATATGGAGTATTGTAGTTTACTTGTTACTACCTGGTTGAAGGAATACCACAAACTTCGTTCATTGGCTAGAAACCGTTGCATAAATTTGAATATTAGTAAAGTAGCCTATTGTTTGATACAATGAATGTCAATTTTTTGACAAAGGCTTAGTTATACAAAGTTTTATTGACTTATTCAATTGTTATATGTTTATTTATTCAATGCATTTCGCTTGGGAAATGATGCTAAGAGAAGTAAAGGATTAACCTTTCTATTCAGGTTATATTTCCTTGTCTATGAATTTACTGCGAAAATATAATTAAGTGGAAAGAAACAAAGTAAAAAGTGCACATGTTATAAAAATTTATGGTAACTTTTTTTTTTTGGGGGGGGGGAATGGGGGGATTGCTGGTGGCCAACCATGCAATTTTCCAAATAGAACTGGACAGTCAAGTGTTGAAAATGTATTTACAATGTCTAAAGCTGCTACACATGCAAAACAAGAAAATTATTCCCTGCAGTAAGATAAAAGCTCTACTGGAAAAAGACTGATGGAGAAGAAAAATGAAACAAAATAATACACATCAAGCAAAATATTACGATTTCATCCATCCATACTTGGTAAATTGCCAAAGAGATGTACACTGTAGGAAAACAATAGAAAGAAAATATTTACAAAATTAAAGTTTACTGCACTTTCATCCATGGATTCTAATCTAAGGATTTATTTTGATGTACATTGTACAAGTTGTCCGAGAGCCAAAAAAACCCCAAACATTTTGAAAACTTGTATTCTGCAGATGAATTTCAACCACTTCTACTTCTACCTCTATACTCATTGAACGCCTGTTCAGCATCTTAATGGGGAGAACTTTTATGAGGTGGTGCTTTAATAAGGAAATGTGTTATGTGCTCTTACAAATACATAAAGCCCCGGTCACATAGGACCCCGGAAGCAACATGATTCACACCGACTCGTTGTTCTGAGGCAGTTAACTGTGAATTAACAAAGAGTTGGGGTGAATCGTGTTGCTTCCGGGGTTCTATGTGACTGGGGCTTTACCAAAATCATTGTAATAATTTTTGCAGGGATAAATAAGAACATAAAACAAAATCAAACAAACATTATTCATGAAAGTTCACTCAACTCAAACCCGCCTATTTTGGTTCAAAGTACTGTAAGCTTGTCAAAGTTATCTTCTCAAAATCCCTGCCTGAATGAAGTGCATTTTGGGCATGCATCATTTTCTATTCAGGGTCATGCCCAAGTTATCTTTCTTATTTTAAATGATCATAAATAGGTGTCTGTTCTTATTTGATATTATAATGTAATAAAGAGCAGAGTAAAATACCTCCATGTAACTGGGAGCATATGTCTTCTCAAATGGGATTAATGAGTTTTCTTACAATCTTATCATGAATGTTCTGACATCCTCCACTTGGGGCTCTTTTATTTTTAGTTTATTTCTCAAAGTCTGTTCCAGAATTTGTGTATGATTAAGAAAAAAAATGGTTTGCAAGCCCGAGATCGAGCGACTCCATGAAAATGGCCTTACCTGAATTTTGTTTTTGTTTCTCCCGCAAACGAAAAAGAATCACAGTAAAATTATAGGAAACATGAAAAATATAATCCAAAAGTTATTTTTTACTAGACGTGTGAAATAGAACCTTCAAAATAATTTCCAGACGTGTTAGGGCATTTTACTCTATTATTCATGTACATCTTATATTTTACAAGGTATCTGTTCCATATTGTAAATGTGACTGTTCCTAAAAATCATTCCTAAAATTATTCTTCCAAGCATAACTTCTTTTGCTTAGAAGTAGTTTGCTCACAGACTGACAGTGCGCTCATAGTTTGTTGGATAATCTGGTCAAACTTTTAGGCTGCACGATATAGGCCTATCGTTGATAGACATGAGCCTTTATTCGTACATTATCCCGGTTCATTTTTATACCAGATAACAGGTGGGTGGTTTGATAGTAAAAACTCACATGGAAATGGCCTATTCAAACTATCTGACTCCCTTGCTCCACGTATTTCTTGTTCTTCATTGAAAAGTAAATTTGAAAATTCTCCATGGAGATGAATTCAGGATTTATGGATTTGGTTGTCTGTATCAAGTTTTCAATAAAGGAATCTAAATGGGATGAGACAGTCACAGAGGATCTATTGTCATCTGGCTGCCATCTTGGATTAAGCATTATCTGTTCTGCTTTCGGAAGAGATTTCCTCTAAAGCCAATAGTTTGTCTTTTCAATGATTGGATAAAATCTTCCTCTTGTTCATTGTTTTAGAATGTAATTCGGAGCACATGTTCTACCCACTGCCTCTAAAGGTGTTCTAGAAATGTCAATAATTCCAATTGTCATCACCTCATCGGAAATTTTTAGGTTCCAAGCTTTAAAGCCCATGTATAGTTTTGGTAAAGATTAAAGAAATGTGAATTTTGGGGATATATACCATGACATATAGTTTGTATACACATTTCAAGATCATAGCATAATTTTCTACGAGCGAATTCTTTTGAAAATTTGAATTTGACCGTTAAATCGTATTTAGCGCCCTCTCTTGGTTATAACAATATTTTGCTTCTTATTGGGCATATACAAAATTATTTCCAAGATTTTATTAAAGCATGCTAAAAAGGAATACATAAAGAATAAATTCTGAAATTTTCATCCAATTCTGTTCATGAGAAGCTGTCCTTTATCAAGAAAGAAAATATTGAATTAGCGTCGGGGGCTACGACGCTAAAATATTTTCCACACTTTAGGTTATAACTTTTCCAAAACTTGTTAATTTTTCGTACAATCTTTTGTACAACATGTTCATGATATCATGTTTCTTTTTAAGTAGATTTGAAGACAAAATTTGGCGATAAAAATATTGGCTTTTACCAAAACTGTACTTGGGCTTTAAAATGATCGTCAACAATTTTTTTTCTATCAATTCTAGCTTCCATTTCTAACTTCATTATCAATAATTTATTTTGATATCTGGATCTTTCTCTCTCTCTCAAAACATAAAAGCAAATATATTTCAAACAAGGAGGAAGAAATGAGAAAAATTAAACAATGAAACACTAAAATCGAAAAAAAAATTATCGAACAGTAAAATACATAGCTTGGGAATAGAATGTTTGCAACTTGAAAATATTTTCACTGATGATCATATTGTAAGTGAATTATACTTGATTTATTTAAATATTTACTTTATATGAAGTTTTCATTGATCTTATAAAAATTGATATTTGCCCAACAAAATATAATTTCCTCTCCCTTTTTAGAAATGTAAAATTCACTTCTCTAAGCAAATGGGCAATAAAGAAATTTGTGTTTGAGTAACTGAAACAGAACTTAAAATGGCAACATTATACCAGTTATTAACTTGTATAAGTGCATGTTTTAATTCATGTACAGAACAATCTATGTAACCTGTGACATGAATAATAATGGATTTGTTCTTGTGTGCATCAATTGTTTCCATATCAATTATTTGATGTGAATACAAATGGTCATCATGTTCTTGCATGTTTTTGTTTAAATTATTTGTTATTTGTTCATCTGATTTTTTTACTTTCCTAATCTTCATGATGTTCATTTCTTCCCTCAGGTGTGGCCAGTGTTTCTGCCACAGACCTGCAGAATGTGAATTTCACTTGGTCAATCAACGGCAGGGTGGTCAGTCATTCAGTCAAGCGGGTCACTAATAAGATCTAACATCATTTAATCATTATCATCAAATTTTCATGCTTTTGGTAATTTTTATAATCTTCATTTCTTTCCTCAGGTGTGGCTAGCGTTTCTACCACAGACCTGCAGAATGTGAATTTCACTTGGTCAATCAACGGTAGTGTGGTCAAGCATTCTGTCAAGCCGGTAACTAATACATCGTCTACTTCAAGTCTCGTCTACACCTTTCGTCAAGTTGGAGTATGGTTCATTGGTAAGTTCTTGGAAATCTATTTTTTTGCATTTTCTGCACCCAATGGTCGCCTAGGTCATTTCTTTAGGGGAAAATTTGTAAATTTGCAACTATACGTTTTTGAATTTATTTTTTTTCCTTACGGTATCACAAATTATCTAGAAAAATATGAATTTATGATATTTGTTAAAACCGAATCATTTAATTTCTGAAGTATAATGATACTCTCAGATCATGAGATATTTATGAGATATACAGAGCATGTTCCACAAGTAAAAGTGGTTTATGTAATGTTATTTTTGGCAGAGTGTTACTTATCTGCTATGTAAAATTGGAACTGAATATTAATTAATTTCAATTTGTCACGTATAATTCAATACACAATTAAATATTTCCATATACATATATGACAAAATATGCCGTATGTGTACTTTGGGATACCGTCTTTAGGATTTTATGTTTCAATGCTTTTTATGCAGAAAAAGAAATGTTGCAATTATCTTTATAATGTGAAATTATTCTACCATAAAATCAAGAAATCTGTAACCTGAAATCTGAATTGTTGAATAAATGTCAATATTATCACAAACTGATGTACAGGGATCTTCTTAAAGTTTTCCTTCTTATAATAATTTTAAACACATCCACATTTTTGTACAGTGCATAAATACACACATCACTGACAGTGCATACATGTAATACATGTAGAAGCTGTAGCTGTTGTGAAACTTATTTGCCAAATGCAAACATCTTTGTGGCTTCCTCACCTATTCATATACAAAGAGTACTTGTATACTCCTTTTTGACCACTGCAGCTCTGGCACACACAGAGAGATTTACCCCTTCTCATTTTATCGTTCTGTGTGAAGGCTGTTTCTTTAATGCGAACAAAAAGTTATGTAACTCGCATAATAGGAATTTGTTTATCACTCAGGAAAAAATGTGTCAGAAAGTTTTTTTCCTCATTCAGCTAAACTCTACAATTGTATCGTTTAATCAGGGCACAAGGTCTATGGGTTTAAAGTTTGACTGTGCTTAGGGTTTAAAGTTTGACTGTGCTTAGTGTTAAAAGTTGTACAGTATTATTACTCCTCTTCTTAATAAAGCACTAACAGTTGAATTATTTTATAGGATTCAAGTAAACTGTATGATTTATCATTTAATCAGGGCACAAGGTCTGATGGCTTAAAGTTTGACTGTGCTTGGTGCCATGCCAAAAGTTGTACAGTGGTATTACTCCGCCTCCTAAAAGAGCACTATTAAGCACTGTGATTATTTTATAGGATTCAACTGACTAAACTGTACAATTCATCATTTAATCAGGACACAAGGTCTGTAGGTTTTAAGTTAACTGTGCTCAGTGCCATGCTTAAAGTTGTACCGTATTACTCCGTCTCCTAATAGAGCACCATTAAACACTGATTATTTCATAGGATTCAACTAAACTCTACAATTGATGATATGATCAGGGTAGTGTCATGCCAAAGGTTGTTCAGTGGTATTTCTACTTATGCTAAAAATCAATTGACATCTTAAATGGAAACTAATCCCTGGAATTATCGTGCTCTCATTAAATGAAGAAAAATCAGATGAACACACTGAAAAATTGAGCAAAATTGGACAACCCGTTCAAAAGTTATGAATTTTCAAAATCACAGAGATATGACTTTCCCTACCGCTCATGGGGATCCGCATGATCGGCAAATTCGACGGAATCTTTGACGTCATGTTGGACAACTGCTTATTCACTTTGTATACAAAATATCACATTTTCTCCTTTTTAGGGGGAAAAGTCAACAAAATGAACATTTTTGGTTGGGGTATATCATTTCTGTATTAATTCTGGCTATATTTTTAGAAGAATAATGTTGCAACCTTACTCTAAATTCTATATTAGTCCATTTAAAAAAAATTCTATGTACAAAGTGAACGAGGAGTTGTCCAACATGACGCCACAGATTCAGTCGGTGTTGCCGAGCTCAGGGACCCCCATGAGTGGCAGTGATTGTCAAATCTCTGTGAATTCAAAAATTCATAACTTTTGAACGGGTTGTTCGATACAAGAGCCTTTTCCGACGTATACGTTTTCTTCCTCCTGGAGGCAGCCATCTTGTTTGAACAATCAGCCCGGATCAGCAGCGCAGACTGAATGCATGAGTGTGTTTCAATAGGAAATACTCATATTTTTCTACACAAGCATACACGTTTTTGTACACGATCCGAAAGTGCACATCTCGTACGTAATGCACAACAAATTTTGGGCATTCTTGATCACGTATTATGGATACAGTAGCGCAGTGAAAACGGAGGGCGGTTTGGGGCGGTTTAGTGAGTAAGCTAACGAGCGGTCTCGGGCGGTTTAGGTGCTAAATGGTTAAACATATGAAGTTTATGCTTTTGTTATGGTGGAAGACATATATTTTTCAGTATGAGTTACTATGTGATTATGTTCAAACCACATTTATCTTTTTTCAATTGCAGGAGTGACAGCCAGCAATGCCATCTCTCAGCGCACCGTCACCACCATCCTCCACGTGGTCCAGCCCATCCCATCTGACCTCCAGGTCATCCTGCGTCCAGGTCAGGGCAACGTTCCGTCCTGCGTCCCCGAACATGACAACCTCATGTCCAACCTCCCGGCCGTCGCGGTCTTTGTCGACGAGCCGGCAGAGTTCCAGGCGTATTTGTCGATCGGGATCAACCTGACGTTTGATTGGTGGTTTGATGACGATGGCAGTCATGTGATTTCGGCGCCTTATCAGGAGGATGCCGAGCTGTGTGCTGTTCTTATGTGTCTCCATTCCCATCAGGTACGTAAATGTATTTCTTTGTGTGATGTGATAAGATTGGTAGATAGTATGGGGGAGGAAGGCAAAAAGAGAGGTAGAAAAGAGAAGTGATAGACAGACCGAAAGAGAGAAAGAAAGAGGTTGGGGTAAGGGAGAGAAAAATATTGAATCTGTGATGCAGATTGGTGTATTTGTGTGTGTGTGTGTATGTGTGTGTTGGGTGAGGGAGAGAGAGAGAGGAAGTGAAGAGGAGAAAGGGAATAAGATTGATAAGGATATGGAAATGGAAGACTCTGTATATGTGTGGATGTATATTTGAGAGAGGGAAATGAGGGTAGAAAGGAAAAGTGTGTGTGTTTGATACAATTTTTTGAGGCAAGAGTAAAGAAAGGGATTACATGTGGGTGTGTGTATCATTTGTGGTTGATAGAGAGTGAATGTTACCCTAGCCTAAGGGTGTGAATTTTTTGTGTGTGTGTTTGTGTGAGTGTGTGTATGTGTGAGAGGGAAATGTGAATGGAGATATGAGAGGAAACATTTGTTAGTGTAGGGGAGACAAGGGCTTTCATGATTGTGGGTGAGGGTGCGTGTTGGAGAGTACCCTTATGTAGGAGTGTAGTGAGCAGATAGAGCCTGCATAAATGTAAGTGTGTGAGGAGGACACACATGTAAACACACATATATGAGTGTTGCTGAAAGAAAGAACTTGCGAGAGGGTGGGTATGAATGTGGATGTGTGTGGGGATGATGTACAGGCTAGAAAGAGTGTACATGAGGGTTTGTGTGGATGAGTGTAAGAGAGAGGATAGAAAAATCTCCCAAGCGTGTGGTGTAGGTGAGTGTAAGAGAGTATAGAACAATCTTCCAAGAGTGTTGGTGTGGGTGAGTGTAAGAGAGTATAGAACAATCTTCCAAGAGTGTTGGTGTGGGTGAGTGTAAGAGAGTATAGAAANGAAAGAGAAAGAGAAAGAGAAAGAGAAAGAGAAAGAGAAAGAGAAAGAGAAAGAGAAAGAGAAAGAGAAAGAGAAATAGAAAGAGAAAGAGAAAGAGAAAGAGAAAGAGAAAGAGAAAGAGAAAGAGAAAGAGAAAGAGAAAGAGAAAGAGAAATAGAAAAACGACGATAAGGATAGGGTAAAGGAAGATTTTATGTATACCTGTATGTGTTGATGTGGGTGCATGTGAGAGAGAGAGGACAGAAAGATCTTCCAAGAGTATGTGTGTGGGTGAGTGTAAGAGAGGACAGAAAGGTCTTCCAATATTGTGAGTGTGTGTAAGAGACGATAGAAAGGTTTTCAAAGAGTGTGGGTGTGAGTGAGTGTAAGAGAGGGTAGAAATTGCTTGCATGAGTGTGGATGTGGGTGAGTATAAGAAAGAGGATAGAAAGAGTCTGAGCTTCCAAGTGTTTCGGTGAGTGAAAGAGAGGACAGAAAGATCTTTCAAGAGTGTCAGTGTGAGTGAGTTTAAGATATGTAGAAACATCTTCCAAGAGTTTGTGTGTGGGTGAGTGTAAGGGAGGATAGAAAGAACTTGCATGAGAGTGGGTGTGGTTGAGTGTGAGAGAGGATAGAAAGAGATTGCATGGGTGAGTGAAAGAAAGGACAGAAAGATCTTACAAGAATGTTGATGAGTGTTTGTAAGAATGGACAGAAAGATCTTTCAAGAGTTTGGGTGTGAGTGAGTTTAAGATATGTAGAAACATCTTCCAAGAGTTTGTGTGTGGGTGAGTGTAAGAGAGGATAGAAAGAGCTTGCATGAGAGTGGGTGTGGGTGAGTGTAAGAGAAGATAGAAAGAGCTTGCATGAGTGTGGGTGTGGGTAGTGTAAGAGAGGATAGAAAGATCTTGTATCTTGTGAGTGTAGGGTGGAATAGAAGGAGTGGTCATGAGTGTGGGTGTGGGTGAGTGTAAGAGGGGATAGAAAGGGCTTTTATGATTGTGGATGTGGGTGAGTGTAAGAGAAGATAGAAAGAGCTTACATGAGTGTGGGTGTGGGTAGTGTAAGAAAAGATAGAAAGAGCTTGCATGATTGTGGGTGTGGGTGAGTGTATGAGAAGATAGCTCGTCCACGAGTGTGGGTGTGGGTGAGTGTAGGGTGGAATAGAAGGAGCTGGCATGGGTGTGGGTCTGGGTGAGTGTAAGAGGGGATAGAAAGAGCTTGCATGAGTGTGGGTGTGGGTGAGTGTAATAGAGGATAGAAAGAGCTTGCATGAGTGTGGGTGTGGGTGAGTGTAAGAGAGGACAGAAAGAGCCTGCAAAAATGTGGATGTGGGTTTTATATCCTACTATATAATTCGCCTAATCTTGTGTGTAAATTTGTTTGATGTTTGGTTGTTTGTTTGGCTGCGTATTTCTCTCAACCTATTACACCAATCGTCTCCAAATTTGTCTTTTACCCGTTTTAGATAACAGAGAGAAACCTTAGACTATTAACAATTACTGTCGATGCCTAATTATGATTTCATATTTCACAATTCTTAACTTTCATTCGCTGCGCCCTGAATATCAACTAGATGTACGCAATTTTCTTTAATTGTGGCGTCAGCGAACACGAGGATTTGCACGGGTACGGTGTGACCCATAGAGCTGTGAGCAGTATACGCCATGCTTTCGCTTGCGGGAGCGACGGCCCGGAATGGGCGGAGCGATTGGTGGTATTGTCTGCCATGTGTCTGCGGTACATGTATGCGGGTTCGCATNAACAATCTTCCAAGAGTGTTGGTGTGGGTGAGTGTAAGAGAGTATAGAACAATCTTCCAAGAGTGTTGGTGTGGGTGAGTGTAAGAGAGTATAGAAACATATTCCAAGATTGTTGGTGTGGGTAAGTGTAAGAGAGGATATAAAGAGCTTGCATGAGTGTGAGTGTGGATGAGTGTAAGAGAGGATAGAAAGATCTTGCAGGAGTGTGGGTGTGGGTGAGTGTAAGAGAGGATAGAAAGAGCTTGCATGAGTGTGGGTGTGGGTGAATGTAAGAGAGGATAGAAAGATCTTCCCAGAGTGTGGGGATGGGTGAGTGTAAGAGAGGATTGAAAGATCTTTCAAAAGTGTGGGTGTGGGTGAGGGTAGGGTGGAATAGAAAGAGCAGGCATGAGTGTGGGTGTGGGTTAGTGTAAGATGGGATTGAAAGGGCTTTTATGGTTGTGGGTGTGGGTGAGTGTAAGGGAGGATAGAAAGATCTTGCATGAGTGTGGGTGTGGGTGACTGTAAGAGAGGATAGAAAGAGCTTGCATGAGTGTGGGTGTGGGTGAGTATACGAGAGGACAGAAAGCTCGTTCAAGAGTGTGGGTGTGGGTAAGTGTACGAGAAAGCTTGTCCAAGAGCGTGGGTGTGGGTGAGTAGAAGAGAGGATGGAAAGATCTTTCAAAAGTGTGGATGTGGGTGAGTGTAAGACCCCTTTTACATCACCCAAAAGTCGGTGCCGAGCCCGGGCTAAGTCGGTGCCGAGCCCGGGCTGAGCCCGGGCTCGGCACCGACTTTTTGATAGTGTAAAAGCAAAAAGGGCCGAGCCCGGGCTGAGCCCGGGGCCGGTTCTCGGACCAGCTGAAGAGGTGGTCTGAGCCCGGGCTCAGCCCGGGCTCGGCACCCTCCCGAGG
>BQKZ01002287.1:37270-67072 GCA_036244855.1 Temnopleurus reevesii | reverse complement strand
CTATAAAAGGGGGAGGTGATGAACGGGAATGAACAGGAATACTAGGGTGAAGAGGTCCAAAACTTCAACAACTAAAGAATCCTTTTTTTAATGAGGTGGATGACTCAAGGATCCAATTCTGGGAAGAATCTTCTGATCTGTGTGAAAAATTATAATTTGAATACTACTTACAAAAAAGTAACCTGAAATAACTTTACCTGACATGATGCATATCAACAGCTTATTCACTATTAACGCATGAAGCCTAAATCTGTTTCAGGCTTTGTCCGTGGATTATTTTTAATAATAAAGCATGATATATATTTGGGAAAATCAAGTGACAATTACATAGGAAGAGTGCAAAAATATTATGGAGAACTTTATTAATGATGATGATGATGAATTTAGATTTAAAGGCGTTTCTCATTCAATTCTGAATATTTACGCCTGATTAAAAATTGCTCTGTATTTATACCATTGGTTCCAGAAGTAATTTGTTACATTTTTTTCATGAATTTCTCGTTTAGTGGATGAGAGGACCTACCATATGAATGATTCTGCGGCTATTTCGGAAAGCCCCTTCGTGCTAACACACCCATACTTTACTGAAGTCAACGCAACAACCCCATTTACGCTTTCAGTAAGTAAACCTTTTCATTATCTTGTCAAGCCTGTTGTATCTCTAATTTTATGAATTATAAATATTTTTCAAAATTCTGAAGATGATATCTATTTGCGTTTCTCCGGCTCGAATAGAATAGTTGATAGATACCTGTGACTTTCATTCCGGAGCGCTTAGATAGTTTTGAGAGAATACAAAAAATAATTTGTGAGAAGGAGTGAAGAACACAAATATTTTGAGGGTAGAAAGATGGAGACAATATGGAAAAAGAATGAAGATATCAGATAAAGTGAAACAGAGAGACTTATAGAAAGAGTGAATAGCCCATTAGTGACAGGAGATAGTATACAGAGGTCATGTTACTCACTGGAAGCTGTAGCATTATTGCTGTCTGTTTTACATTTGTATGGAAGATGTGAACTAATTTTCAACATGTTTATAGTTTTCTTTATATAATTGTCTAAAGAGCATTGCACACAGTATACCAAATTCACTATATGCCCACGAGAATGATTACAATTATAGCGATTTCAGGCAGTTAGGTGTGTAATAGGAGGGGTGATTTCATGCGGTCTAGTTGCGTAAGGATTTTTTCAGGGTAATTTGATGTCAAAGCACATGAATTAGAACTATACAGTAACAATATCTTGATGAGGGAATGAACCCCCACCCCACATTTTTATATCAGCTTGAAAATGTATGTAGTTGGAAGTACATGTAATGGTTAGTTATGTTTGATTTGGTCAACCAGCACTCACAAATACATATATTTCTCTTTATCACAAATGGGAATATATGGCAAAGTGCACAACTGTTTTCTGAAACAGCTCACTCATTGTATAAAACAAAAATATTTTGATAGAAATTACCATAATTATATTGGGTCATTTCAAGATTGAATGTTTCCTGGTAGCTGTAATCAAATTGCAATATACATGAATTAAAAAGAAATTAAACAAGAAACATCACAAATTAAGTTTGTCTGCCTCTCTCAAAAGTAAACCGTCTCTTTAATCAAAAAATACTTATCTCAATGGTAGCTTTGAAGACAAAAGAAGACAAATAAAAAACATACTGAGAAGAACAACAGATTGTTATTCAACATGCTGTCTCACCCAGCATGGTGCTAGATCGGAGCTCACGCAAGGTTTCCTAAACCGCAGAAACCGCAGACGGGACAAAAATAGCCTGGGAAATACCTAGCCTGCATTCCTATAGTGACTGAATTGCTTCCTGAATATTTGACCTTGTAAATAGTAGGTAATGTGACTCCTCAGGTTCCTTTAGTTAGGATGTGTTCACATTAGACAAAGATCATACATGCATTTGAACAGGTGGTTACATTGTTCACACCAAGAAGTTTGTACAAAATAGGATGAATGACTAAAGAAGAAAGTTTCTTGAACTCGGTAATTACTAACATTGCAGAAGATTTAAATATATACAAGGAGATTCTCGGTTTCAGCCAATGTGATTTTCATAAGACCAAAGATTTCATCAACAGGACTCACTTCAATTTTTAAAGTTCATTTTGTGTATATTCCAAAATATAATTGAATGAACTTTGACAATCTGCAGATGGCCAACCATAGTCAGGGCTCTCAGCATCAAGGCGCCATGTAAACTTCCCTATCTACGTAGTTCAGACAAGAAAACTGCAGACATTCAGATTAGTCTGCAAGCACATACCCTAGACTTTCGGTGTGTGCATGTGCAGAGCGTGATACAGGGTATGCATTTTGTGACTACATCACACACATACCCTAGACTTTCGGTGTGTGCATGTGCAGAGCGTGATACAGGGTATGCATTGTGTGACTACATCACACACATACAGCATTGCTCTATCCTCAGCCTAGGCTGAGATTCAGATGACTTGTAAATCAACTTTTTTTTTCTGTGCACTGATCCTTTTTTTTTGATATTTTAGGTTATTGAATGAGTAATTTACTTTTCATACTTTCAGACATAGTGGATAACATACAAGCCTGTTCTGAAATGATCTTGTACTGCCAACAAATGACTTTAATTCTAGAGATTTCCTTGCTGCGCTCCAATTTACAGAGATACTGGAACATTTATCTTGAAATTTTAAGCTGTTCTTGGCAATTGAATAAGCCCAGCTGTGTTTCTTGTTATGACATCTGTTTCTCCGTTAACCTTGAAAATTAATTTTTGGAATTTAAGATTGTCAGACTTTTCATAAGACTGAAATTGATTGTCTTAGTTCTGTTTGCTTTGATTTTGGGGATTTTATGTCATTCTTTGTTGATGCATAATGACTGAATAAATAAAATGTGATTGGCATTTCTTTGAAAGAAGTTAATGCTGTCTGTATGAGATATAGAAATACAGAAAATTTGGGTCAAATTCTGAACCAGCAAATTGGAAAAATTATGATGTTATTACTGATTTTTAGAATGTATAATTTAACAAATTCACTGCTTGAAGCAAAACATGGGAAATATCTTTTCCTCGAGAAACTCCTCTGAAAGATAATAAAAAACAAAATAAAAGCATTTCTCATTTTGTTGGAAAAATGCAATTATACATGGGCTTGAAGGGCTATAAAGCTTGATGCATTTGTACATTTGATTTTCTCAAATTATAACCTAGCAGTTTATGGAATGAAATTTCAAATCATAAAGCAGATACAAAATTTGAATAAACACAAAATATTCTAAAATATACAGGTTCAAAATATGTTGTAAAACTTTTACATAAATCTCTCAATTACATGATTAAAAAAATCCATCAAAACTGCCCAACCAAAATTTAGCTGGCCTCGGATTTTAACTCTCCTCATTTAGTACAGCATTAATTTGGGCTAACATGAAGTAACTGGGTGTACTCATACACGTGGTAAAATAATGAATTGTTTAGTAGTAAATCTTTTCAGAATTCCTAGATTCTTGGCATTTTTTATGTATTGCCCAGTTTTTTTCTTTCAAATCTACAGTTCCAAATTTATATCAAAGACCACCAATCGTGTCGTAAGAATACCTTCATGCTTGCCAAAAACATCTATGAGAGGAAAATTAGTCCCAAAGGTTGACAGGCATTGAGATGTGACAAAAAAATAAAGAATGAATCTGAACGTCTCAATTGTGTCTTTAGCTAAAGTTACAGATGATTTTTAAACCTGTTTGTTTTGCAAATATAACCTGGCCCTAGTTGTGGAGTAATTTAGTGAATTTGACTGGAATGTCCCCTTTTGATCTATATTGTTGTCAAAATATTTGTTTCACAGCATGCTGGAAGAAAATGCAGAGATATAAACTGTTACGGAATAAGCATCAGGTCATGATTAAAATGAAATGTTAATAAGGCCCAAAAATTTGTTTGGGTGCCAACAATCGACTGACAGATCCTCTAAAAATAGCCTGACCTGAACTTTTTTTCACTTTTAACTCAGAGGAAAAAAAATTATTATAAAATTATAGAAAAACATAGATGACATCAAAAGACATTCTCAGTAGAATTAGAAATAAACATGTGAAATACAACCTGAAAAGTCATGTTCAGATGTTCTAGGGCGTTTTACTCCATTCAAAATTTTTTTCTTCATGAAATCTTATGCAAAAATTTAAGAAAAATATTGATAAAAGAATTTCCGACCAATCAAATTTTTTTGTTCAAAAACAGTCATTCTTGGGCATCCGAACAGTTCTCTTTTTGGTTTCAACCGATAGACCAGAGATAACAACTTCGTGAGCTGCAGTAAAAGTATTACCATAATTTAGTTTTTCAATGGCAAATTAGAGCATATGTTCATAGTTTGTTTGATTAAAATCGATCAAGAAATGGCTTAATTATCGCAAAATAAAAAATGATGTCGTTTTCCCCAACACAACATGCTTCATGTACAAAATGAATGCGAACGCACACACCGCAGACAATACCACCGATCGCTCTGCCCATTCCGGGCCAAAGCTCCCCCGTGCGAATGCACTTAGCACACGGTCGTTGGAATAATGGCTGATTGGCGTGTTCGACATAAATACTCCAGAATACATGCAATTTTCTATATAAAGCATCTTGTGAATACATCAGCTTGTTTCACATCACTTTCTGCATCCCGACCGTTACAAATCTATACCTTTAAGCATCAGGTCAGAATTAAAATATGAATGAAGCAAGGCCTGAACAAAAGTGAGAGTAAACATGACAACGATATTCATTCTCATAGCAATTCACTTGTAATGAAATACTTGAATTCATATGAAAATAGACAATTCACTTATAATGTGAGTAGGGAATCCATAGGGAAATATATTTCGCATGTTTGGGAAGTGAAACCTTTCCTTTTTTGTATTTTTACTTACCGCTTTTGTCTTTGGAACGACAGTAAATTGATTGTTTCTTCTGTTTCCTGTGTAAGACGTGATTGAAAAACAGATGAATGAACAATAATAGATTTATCTGCCAGACGTTCTGATAGTAAAAGACCAAAATATATTTTCGTTTAACCTCAAAATTTTACATGACAAGATTGTCATACATTTAACCATCATCTTTTGTTTAACACGAACAGATATGACCCACATTTTTTTGCAGTGCAGGATGAACGATAAAGACAATTTGACTAAACATATCTTTTGTTCCATGAAGTGGTGTCTGCAAGGTCCAAACTGTAAATTTGACTTAGAATAACCCCTTCGATGATCTCACTGAAGTCTATCACATTTTAAGCGTTATCTTCTAGAAAACAGTACAGTCATCGCTCTGATTTCTTATTTATGATATTTATAAGAGTTGCAACCTTTTCTACCAGAGGGTCTAGAAGACAATGGACAGTAAATCAGAAAAGAGGGGTGAGGAAGAAAGCAGGGTACGGAAGCTTTTTCTATCTCAGTATATTGTCTGGCCATGCCATATAGGCCCATTTATCTTCATCTAATGGCTCCTTTGAAAATCCCCTTTTGTTTTAATACATGACGAAAGGACCATTAGTGGGACATTATTTGTCAGAACCCAGACAATATATCGTTATTGTCCTTTAATATTGGTGACAGAGGTCCATTATCATATCGCACAAAAGAGTATATTTGATCAAATATATAGCTGATTTAAAGAAAATTAACTTAGCATCATTTATCTTCTCTTGATAATATTTCACCCAGTAGGGGGTCTGGAAATATTGAGGTACTGCATCTTGAAACAATTCCTCGGACAGATATAAGTTATGATTTGAACGAGAGTATTATTATCATATCATTCACAAGTTATCTATTTACAGGTAATATATGTTTTGGTGCAGTGTTGAGGTATTTTAATTGTTTATTCTTCTTGGTCAAAATGATTTTTTTTTCTTTCTCTTTCATCAAGTTAAAACTGTTTCAGAATCAATTGATTGAAGTTTGTAATTGTAATGTTTTTGTCATGAATGTAAGATATGTACAAGCCTATAATTTTCTCATCCTATTAAATTTGTATTTTTCATATATTGAGCAGTTATTATAACTACAGTGTAGTCTGCACATCACACCCTAGTTATGTGTTAGTTCTTGTATTGAAAAGAACTGGAAGGAACTCATTTGTATCACAGCAATCCTGGCTAAGAAACGACAAGTAAAATGATTGTTGAGCTATGCATTTATCCATTTTCAAGACACGGATCCTCTCTGAAATATATTCCTGAATTGGGTCTTTGTGTTTTCAGACCACTGTTATTGTGAATGAAATTACCCCCTATATTCTGCTATCAACGTGTAGTGACTCTTCATTTGACATTAATGTTCGTTTGCCACTAGGGGTGTCAAACTATGTCACTTGATGAACCCAGTGTGTTTATAGCACTCCACCTTCATTTGTGTCTGGAAAAATTTCCCACCCCAAAATGTTATCATATGAATATCATCAAGCCGCCATCACTTTATTTGATATGCTTCTTATGCCCCATTCATGTTTCTAACATGAAAAGCTGGAAACACACCAGGTAATGTTCTCTGGTGTATATCCTGAGGTGTAGGAAAAAGCACTGGGACCCAAATGAAATAAGAGTTTGTATGCGTGTGTGTGTGTTGTGTATATATATTCCCCTTCCCCTTCCCCCCCCCCCCCCGAAATCTCGAAAACATTCTGCCCTCCTGAAAACACAATGATATTTCAATCTATTTGACGAAAACATACATCTTTGATAATAAGGTATCGTGAGAAAAGGGATTCAGATGGAAGGGGGGTATAAAATGCCCTGCCAAAATCTCAAAATCATTCCGCCCTCACTGAAAACACAATGAAATTTCAATCTATTTGACGAAAACATTACCATATATATCATCTTTGATAATAAGGTATCATGAGAAAAGGGGTTCAGATGGAAGGGGGGGGGGGTTATAAAACGAGGGAACATGTGTATGCGTACCCCCAGAATCCCCTAGTGGTTAATGGGTGGGGCATGATCGTCAAGTTCATTGTCCCTAAGAATTAACAGCAAATAACTCATTATTTCAGCCAAAAAAGCGAGCATCATCATGAAATTGTAATGTGACACATGCAATATTCAAATATCTTTGGCTGAAGGATTTAATATAAAAGTCACAATAGGGTGTAATAACAAAGCTCCAGATAATTGGGTATGTCAAAGTTAAGTTAAATGTTAGATGAAGATTTCATTTCTGTTCTGTTTGGAAATAATGCAACAACTACCCCCAATGAAATATAATATTTGAAATTTGAGAAACAATTGAAAGAGATATAGACATGTCTCCTAAAACTTTTTCACAGCTATATGACATGTGAGAACACAAAGATACTATAAAGGTATACACTCTGGGAATGTAGCATCTTTTGACCATTTGTCACTTTGCCAGGAACTTTGCATTCTTTTACTATTTATTTCAGTAAAAATCACACCAAACAAAATTTTTAATATATGTCCACATATAGCATCATATTTCGAAGTTGCTCTTTGTGAACGTGCGCCGGCCATGTGATTGCAAAGTTTGGCACAAGTCTTTATCATTTTTTTTAACTCTGTATAAAATATGAGCTGCGGAATTCAAATTATGTTTGTTCTTAGAATTATTGACATTTTTTTAGCAGCTTCTATCCTAATTTGTGTAATGAATCAGATATAGGTATTCTCATTATGATGGGGGAAACAATGGTTTGTTTGTGGATGCGAAACAATTGCCCATTGTACTGCTGGATACATCTAGCTTTACATTTCTTTTGGCAATTTCAAGTTATTCATGTTTTGAGAAAAAAACGATAGATCATCTCTTGAAATTTGATCGTGATGATGTAATTCAGTTATATAGATATATTCTCATTCTATATTTTTATAGAGAGATAAGAAATGAAATTTAAAATGAATTGAACAGAATCAGCGCAGCTGAATATATTTAGTATAGTAATTGCGCTATATAAATCCATGTATATTATTATTATTATTATTATTATTTATTCAGCAAATTCAAAGCAGTAATTATTTTCATCTCATTATTTGTAATTATTTTCATCTCATCATTTCCCCTTACACTCTCACTGCATCTCTCTTCATTCTCTCAATCTCACGCACAGAGGGTGAATATCACGTCAGTGTCACAGCTTATAATCTCCTTGCCAACCTCACCTCAACACTGGGGGAGCCCTTCATCGTGGTAATCTCGCCAACGGGTCTTCAGTTTGACCAAGCGGTTTACACCTTCCCTTTCGGCAACATGTCGGTATTGACCGTTAGGGTGGACAATGGGCATAACCTCTTCTTCAACTGGTCCATGGGGGACCAAACCAACTACCTATTTGCTGGTCAGTCACGGTTTCTTTCATTTGAGTAAAAACTCTGGCTTCATATATAACAATGCGATTCCTCTTGTCTCCATTGTTCAATGACTAATGCAGTTAATTGGTCAGCCTTTTTATGTGGCCGACCACAAACCAATGCAATTGTAGGAGCAGATTCAAACGATGTCTCATAGGAGAAGGACATTACAAAGGAGCCACGATATTTTGATGAAATAAAAGGTCATATGCGATAATTTGTCTTCAATATTCTGAAAATACATTAGATTTTGATGACAATTTCATTTTTGTCTGAAGATATCTAAAAAGATGAAAAGATTGTCATTGCTTTAATTAATTTTTGTAATCAGTTTAAATCTGTTCATTATCCATCGTGTTTTAGATCATGATATCATTAGACTTTCCTGATCTTAATTAGGCCCTAAGTAGATTTTCTTTGTAGTGGAATCCATTTAAGTGATCAATTCAAGTGACCACTATTATATGAGCAGCAGCTCATCAAATTGAAATATTGCTCGATGTAGCAGTTATCAGAATAAGACTAATGTTTACAATATGTTTAATTTTTGTATTACTCCTCATACAGGTGCTTCTGTCACCCATGTGTACCGTACGGCTGCAAGCTACAATGTAACAGTTGTTGCATTCAACAAAGTACAGAATCTTCAGACAACGTGCACTGTGGATATTGTCAACTTTGTCTCATGTGAGTAAAAAAATCATTGTCTATTGTAAATCGATGTAGTATTCATCCACTTTTAATGAAAGCGTCCCTTAATTCTGTCACCCATGTGNAGCATAGTGACTATTTTCTTCG
Organism: Temnopleurus reevesii; assembly: GCA_036244855.1. NCBI lineage: Eukaryota > Metazoa > Echinodermata > Echinoidea > Temnopleuroida > Temnopleuridae > Temnopleurus > Temnopleurus reevesii. The sequence goes on along the minus strand of BQKZ01002287.1, from coordinate 57,908 downwards.
GGGCTGCGCCCCTCAGAAAATAGTGCTATGCCAGTCACTTCAGAATCCATAATTTCGACTAGAACTTCTCAGTGCATGGTATATTTGATTAATATTTTTTACATGTTCAAACATATGCAGGCAGTACAATAAAGTGTCATAAAACAGCCCCACCACTAATTCAGATGTTCCGCAGTCCCTGTAATAGATGATTTTGCAATCTGAACACACAAAATAATCTATTTTATTATTTGTTGCAGCTTGTATCGGGACGGCCCATAGAAAGCGTAGAAGTTTCCTACAGATACAATAACCACACCTCTGATACGGTTACCATGGCAATACGTCGCTTTGTCACCACGGATTGGTCACATGTTTTCCCTCTCCTTGGGGTCTGGTTGGTGGACGTCGTTGCTGTTGACGTGGATGGTCTGAGTGACCGGTCAACATCGGTTGTTAGCGTGCAGGAGAGAGTGGAAGATGTTGCCGCGATTGGCCCCCTATTATCCCGATATACGTGGTAAGTCTCTTTCCAATGGACCCATTTCTGTTATAGAGAGGTAATTTTGCATAAAAATGGATTTGATTGCTCGTTGCACTTGTGAACTCTCCTCCCGATCTTCCATTTTTCATATATTATAAAAAGTCAGTTTCTATGTCTCTTTCAAATACTGTACAAGCTGAAATTTCGCGATGGTTTTATTTTCGCTAACTTCGCGAAAATTTCCACTCTTATTTTGCCCATTTATTTGTGTACAAACACTGTCAAAATAGGGAAAATAACAACACGCCAATGTGTCAAACTGGTCTGAAATCGCGAAGATATCTGTACGCTAAAATATTGGCCTAAACTTCTGTTTCACAAGTGACTTTTGCCCAACAAAATGGACTGAATTGTTCTTGAAGAATGATTTAGTACTTGGGTTTACTAAAACAGAAGCAAATATTTGTTCATTCTATTTTAATTCAAGAGTTTTTCCTGAAAGCTGGTCTTAGGATTGTCTTACATAGCAGCAATTAATGCATGCGAACCAGATTCCAAGTATTTCAATTGTTATTTACTGCAATAAGTAATGTATAAGGGTAGACTCCCATCAAATTTCTTTGTTGAAAATGTTGTTTTGATACTTGGTCATTTTATTTTTTGTGCATTTTGCGCAGACAGGTGTATACACAATTCATGCTCTGAATATTAACTGACATCCATAGATTTCAATACTTTATCTGTTTATCTGTTTAAATGGCAATGGATGAAACCTTTGTTTGGCATATCTGATAACCTATTCAATTTGATGTCACATTGTTCTGTAGGCCTTCAACTACTCTGACATGGGAGTTGAGACCATCATCCGGCTCCAGCATTGTGTATGATTTGGAGGTCATTCCCCTTCTCACAAACTCATCCTTGCTTTCTAACTTCAGAATGCAGATGGCGGGAACAAACACATTGGTGAGTGATATTTCAGTGCGCTGTTTGAGATGTGGGAGAGGGTGGGGGAATCTGTTTTGTTCACTGTTGTAAGGCAGTAATGACGCTGGGAATATTTATTGAAAATGGTCTTTGAAAGGTCTTCAGATTATTGATCTCAATGCTGGTGCCTTGGAATCATTCAAATGTGGTCTTAAGACATATACCTTTTCACATTCTACTTTAAGTTAATTGGCTTCTCTTCTTCTTTATCGTTCCACGCCTCTGAATAGGTGACTATAAAGAAGATGTGTTTAAACCATATGCATATTATTATAATTAAGATGATGGGAGGATGTTAGAATGGTTATCGCAAGAACAAGCTGAATGTAGTCAGTGTCATTACTTAGGAAAAACTCTCTTCAAAACTGGGATGTAGATGAGGATGAGGATGATAGTGATAAAGGTGATGATTTTGAAATGACTCAAGGCCATTTAAATTGTCATTCCTTTGGGAACATTAACAGTGCATGTATGTTTGAATTTCAGAAAATTTTGGAAAACTTTGTAGCTTGTGTCAATGATTATTGAATGTAAATTGTAGTTTGTGTATGAGCAGAAAAATTCACTGAATCATTTATGTTGTATTTATAATGAATTAAGCCTTTTATTGTTATACATTATATTTATCTTAATGAATATATTATAAGTCTTTTGATTTAGATCTATTACAAACACTTCATAAAATATCATCTCTTGCAATCCCCATTATAGGCTTACATTCCATTCAGTACGCCTGGAGTATACAACCTCACTGTGACAGCATCCAATGAGATCTCCTCTACCTCCACACACACCATCACCACCCTGCGTGAACCAATCACAAGCCTCATTCTATCCAGCAATCCCGTGTTGCATGGACTCAACTCCACCATCTACATCCAAGTCAGTGGCGGATCAGGATTCTTCTTTGAAATTGATTTTGGGGATGGCGCCACAGTATCAACAACATCCGATTCCCCGGATTTGGTGCTCGAGTCCGTCGATAATTCCACCGAGCCATCAACGTTCATTTTCGCTCTAGAACATCATTATGCCGATCTTGGCGAATACAACATCGAGGCAACGGTCTCCAACGGCGTATCAAACTTGGAGGGTGAGACGATAGCCCGGGTTGAGGAAAGGATCACGGGGCTTTCAATAACGACGTTGGATTCGTGGCTTGTCAACATCGTCGATAACATCACGGTCGAGGCAACCGTGGCAACCGGGAATGACATCGTCTTCACGTGGGATTTCAACGACGATAGGGGACCCACGACTGTCATTCACAGGTAAACATGCCACCTTTGGCCAGTTTGCATCTAGTTATAGTTCCTTTTGTTTCTAGTTCTGATTATTGTTAGTCTTATTGTTAAACACAGAGTATGGTAATGTTGTCAAGTTGATTTTTAAATAAAGAGGGCTGCTGAAGCTACTTGTTTGTTAAATCTGGCAAATTATCACAAATCTTAAGACTTTTTATCCTGCTCCATCTAACTTTCTCTCTCTTTATCTCTTTTTCTGTCGCTTTATCCATTCTTTCTCTCTTGATCTCGTGCAGCAATGGGAGTTACCATGCAGTGATCCACACCTTCGGTTTGACCGGGGATTACTACATCAGCGTGAGTGCCAGGAATGCCCTCCAGCAAGAACCTGTGGTGTACCACTATCCATTCCGTTTTGTGGTTCAACAAGTTCCGGTAGCGTTAGAACTGAATGTGAGTATGCTCTCAAACATGAGAGTTATCATTGAACTGGAGAGATATTCAAACATTGGCATTTCATGGCAATTGTCTGAGAATATGAGGATCCTTGGTATCTGCTCAGTTGAACAGTCGAACACATAAATGTGAAATTAAGACTTACAAAAGTTACAGGGTAGTGAAAAGCCTAAGAACATCCGAAGTTGTCTTATAAAGTTGCATTTCAAATGTTTTGAATGATTTTACTATGATTCCTCTATACTTGGAAAGAAAATAAAAAAGCAAGAAAAATCATATCGGGCCATTTTCAGAGGCGGGGTCGGTCTGTTAAGGACATCCAAGTATTTTTTTCAAAAGGGGGGGGGGGTTATGGGAATGATTGACATGTATTGCGATTGTCATTATTACTTTTCTACAGGTACAAGGCAACACGTGGGCATCTCTAGAAGACACGAATAGTGGCTATGCAACTTATTCTATCACGTTCAATGCTCGTTGTTTTGGCTCCCCCATCAATTTTGCCTTCGACTACGGAGACGGGAATGAAGAGGTTATTGAAGGGCAGCGAACATCTTCCAACAGCTACTTTGGATCTGTGACACATGTCTTCACCCAAGGTTAGTGGATATGTATTCTTTTCACATGAAGAATTTGTGGGAGATATTGGTGGATATGTATTCTTTTCACATGAAGATTTTGTGGAAATTTCAGGGACATCGACTTTTTGTTTTACCCTTGGAATATGATGGACTTTTACAGAGGCCTGGCAAGCTGTTCATTCTGTACATGACATAAGATATAGTGAGACTTCAAATTGGAATACTCTACTGAATTCAAAAATAATTTGTAAAATAATTTCATTTGAGCTTATTCAATAAACATACCAAAGGCTAACATGGTTTTGGTGTTAATTTTACAGAATTCCTCATCCAGATGTTACTTTAGTAATTACTGAAAAAAAGTGAGATGTACTTGCACATTTTCTTTATCAGCGTGGCATTAAGATATCAATCAATTTTATTGTACCGTTTATTTCCATTGACCGTTGGAATAGCTAAATGAATATTCATGTATTTTTGTTTAGGATAGGCAGACATATTTGACAATCTGCGGTCAAGAAATCAAAAACATTTACTTGTGATTATTATTATTATTATGATTATTATTATTATTATTATTTATTCAGCAAATTCAAAGCAGTAATTATTTTCATCTCATTATTTGTAATTATTTTCATCTCATCATTTCCCCTTACACTCTCACTGCATCTCTCTTCATTCTCTCAATCTCACGCACAGAGGGTGAATATCACGTCAGTGTCACAGCTTATAATCTCCTTGCCAACCTCACCTCAACACTGGGGGAGCCCTTCATCGTGGTAATCTCGCCAACGGGTCTTCAGTTTGACCAAGCGGTTTACACCTTCCCTTTCGGCAACATGTCGGTATTGACCGTTAGGGTGGACAATGGGCATAACCTCTTCTTCAACTGGTCCATGGGGGACCAAACCAACTACTTATTCGCTGGTCAGTCACGGTTTCTTTCATTTGAGTAAAAACTCTGGCTTCATATATAACAATGCGATTCCTCTTGTCTCCATTGTTCAATGACTAATGCAGTTAATTGGTCAGCCTTTTTATGTGGCCGACCACAAACCAATGCAATTGTAGGAGCAGATTCAAACGATGTCTCATAGGAGAAGGACATTACAAAGGAGCCACGATATTTTGATGAAATAAAAGGTCATATGCGATAATTTGTCTTCAATATTCTGAAAATACATTAGATTTTGATGACAATTTCATTTTTGTCTGAAGATATCTAAAAAGATGAAAAGATTGTCATTGCTTTAATTAATTTTTGTAATCAGTTTAAATCTGTTCATTATCCATCGTGTTTTAGATCATGATATCATTAGACTTTCCTGATCTTAATTAGGCCCTAAGTAGATTTTCTTTGTAGTGGAATCCATTTAAGTGATCAATTCAAGTGACCACTATTATATGAGCAGCAGCTCATCAAATTGAAATATTGCTCGATGTAGCAGTTATCAGAATAATACTAATGTTTACAATATGTTTAATTTTTGTATTACTCCTCATACAGGTGCTTCTGTCACCCATGTGTACCGTACGGCTGCAAGCTACAATGTAACAGTTGTTGCATTCAACAAAGTACAGAATCTTCAGACAACGTGCACCGTGGATATTGTCAACTTTGTCTCATGTGAGTAAAAAAATCATTGTCTATTGTAAATCGATGTAGTATTCATCCACTTTTAATGAAAGCGTCCCTTAATTCTGTCACCCATGTGTACCGTACGGCTGCTAGCTACAATGTAACAGTTGTTGCATTGAACAAGGTACAGAATCTTCAGACAACGTGCACCGTGGATATTGTCAACTTTGTCTCATGTAAGTGAAAAATCTTTGTCTCTGAAACCACCATCTCACAAGCACTGCTTCCTGCTGGTTCCAATTTCATTTTACTTATTCTCTTTCAATGACTTATCTGTACTTCTAAGGGGGTGTTGCTCAGAATCAACTGCAAATCAACTGCCACTTTGGAAATTGTATCGCGCATTTTTATTCGCGTGCGGTGTGCGCATGAAACAATGGTTTTTATTGGTGTATTCTGATCAACTGCAACTTGCGATCAATCGCAACCTTTGAGCAACACCCCCTAAGTCTACAATTATTTTCTTGAAGCAAAACTAGAGCTTGCATGGTGCAGCAAACAATCAAAGAGGTTTGCGGTTGCACCATGTGATGTAGGGTTATCTTTCAAGAAATACATGTAGTCCTGAAAAGGACTTTAAAGCTCAGAAAGATAAAAAACACGACGTTCCGAGTAGATTTAACTGACTCGTGCTCAGGTGAAGGAATCACTAGTAGGAGACCCACAAGTGAAGAGCACTAATTATTTTCTTATTTGATGTATCAATAAATACTATTGTTTGAATGAAAAATGAAATAAAAACGAATCTTGAATCTTGAATCCATGTAGTAGTCATCCATTTTTAATGGAAGCATCCCTTTTGTGGAGGTTGATCACTCAATTGACCATACAGTGGGGAAAATATTAAATAATTGATCTGAAGGTATAGGTGATACACCGGCAAACAGCGCCAATTGAGTCCGATGGGACACCTGGCAATGGCTTACCAATCAGACGTGCTTCAGTCAACACATTGACTTACCAATGTATAGTTTTTAAAGTAACATTTTCTTTCTGCCTCCTTCCTATCCCTCCACAGTTGTTGATCTAAAGGTACAGAGCCAGCTTGCAATGACTTACACCGATCTAGTATTCATGGCCGAGACACTTGCTAACAGCGCTAAGTGGTTCCGATGGGATCCAGGAAATGGGCTATCAACCAGACACACCTCATAAAATGCATGATATTACTGTTAAAATACTCTTCCTTGCCTCTCCTTTTCTTCCACAGTCGTTGGTTGAGTGGTACAGAGTCAGTTAGCAACGGCCTACGCTGATGTGGTCCTCATGGCAGATGCAACTTCCAACAGTACCAGGTGGTTTGGATGGGTTTCTAGGAATGGTTTACAAATCATGCTCAACTTATTCAACACATTGACTTACAAGTATGTAATATCAAATTTAATCTTTTCTTTCTTTGCTTCCCTCCTTTTCCTCAACAGTTGTTGATCGAAAGGTGCAGAGCCAGCTGGCAATGACTTACACAGATCTAGTATTTACGGCCGAGGCACCTGCTAATAGTGCTAAGTGGTTCTGATGGGATCTTGTCAATGGTTCTCTCAACCACACGCACCTCAGGAAATGCATGATATTAACAGATTATTTCTTGCCTCTCCTTTTCTTCCACAATTGTTTGATCAAATGGTACAGAACCAGCTACCAGCATCCTATGCTGATGTTGTAGTCATGGTCGAGACACCTGCCAACAGTGCTTAGTGGTTCGGATGGGATCCAGGAAATGGGCTATCAATCAGATTTACATCAGTGAATTCCTTGGCTACAAATGCACAATATGAAAATTAATATTTTATTTGTTTCCGCCTTCCTATCCCTCCACAGTTGTTGATCTAAAGGTACAGAGCCAGCTGGCAATGACTTATACCGATCTGGTATTTACGGCCGAGACACCTGCTAACAGCGCTAAGTGGTTCCGATGGGATCCTGGCAATGGGCTATCAACCAGACAAACATCGGTCAATACCTTGACATACAAGTACACAACCCCTGGAATGTAAGACACCTCTTTATCCATTTCCTATTGGCGCATTCTTAATCATCACAATTAGCATTTTGAAATAAATATGTATTTCTAGGAATATATTCCTACCTATCAGTATGAGAAAGTTCCTATGTGCTTATCAAAAATAGAATGAGAAAGAAGTCGGAGGAACTGGGATTATTGATAAGGTTTTGGGGGTTTAACGACAAGTGTTTTTAGGTTACTTCTGACTTTGTCCTATATTGTAACATTTGTGAAGTAGTTTGGCAGCCCTAATGTACACTGAATAAGCTTGTACACCTAATCCTCTTTCCATTTTCTCCCATAAAGCTAATAGTGTCAGTTGAAGCAGGGAACGACACAATCGTGTTTTTTCTAGGCTTATATGTGACTAGGGCTTAAAATATAGCACCCAAACTTCAACTTGGCAAAGTGGAAATGCAGCGTTAATTATGTTTGATCCTCTCTCCGTTTTTTCCCATAAAGCTACTACGTATCAGTGGAAGCAGGGAATGACATGAGCAATGCCACCTCCAACCCCGTGGAGATGACCCTCCAAGCCCGCATCACCATCCCGGAGATCATCACCTCGGCACCGGCCCTCTTTGGGCAGAGGACCTTCCTGGAGGCTCAGGTGTCTTCTGGTAGTAACATCCTGTATGTGTGGAGCTTGGGTGATGGGTCGGATGACGTTATCACTGATCAGCATTTTGTGTTGCATTATTATAATAGGTAAAAGATATTTTTATAGTTGGCATAACGTAAGAATAATAATATAATATGGACTAGCCTTGAGGGAGACACAACATTTATGGCCCTGAGTAGAATCGTATTGCCCAAGTCGAAGACGAGGGCAATATGATTCTACCTACGACCCTCTGGTTAAAATGCGGGAGTCAGAATCACAATACCATGACGCATCCACAAGTCCTTGTTCACTCAGCAAGGAAAAGACAATCATATGTACTTATCATCATGTGCGCTGGTGTACGCTGGGCTAAAGCCAGAGTAATGATAATGCAAAGCGCCATGAGCACTCAGCAGATTGGATACGTGCATTATATAAATTATCATTATCTTAATTGTCATTATATGTTATGAATATTCTTAACGTCAAAGCCCAAATATAGTTTGGGTAAAGATTGAGAAATGTGAATTTTATGGGATGTTTATCATGACATATTTATCTATTCAAATTTTGAGACTATAGCATACTTTTTTACAAACTGAATCATTTTTCTAAATTTGAATTTGACTGCTACCCTCTCTTGGTAATAACATTATTTTGTTTGTTATCATGCCTGCGCAATTGTTCTTCCGAGATTTGACAAAAGAATTATAAAAATGTAGCAACATAAATTAAATTCAGAAATTTTCATCCAATTCTTTGCATGAGATGTCTTCCTTTATCAAGAAAGAAATTATTGATTCAGTTTTGGGGTACCTGAGACTGGGATATTTTGCACATTCTTTATTTTAGCTTTACCAAAACTCGTTTCTTTTTCACATAATCTTTTGTGCAGCATTTTCATGATACGATATCTCATTTTATTTAGATTTGCAGAATTCTTTTTAATATGTTTTAAACAAATGATGTTTTAGAGCAGTTCTAAATGTCTTCAATGTGGGCACAGTTCATATGGCCAGTGGGGGGGGGGGGGGGTTATCATTGAGGGCAGGAAAAGTTCACTGGTTGCTAGAAGAGTTGTGCATACCTCTACAAACGCAAAACATGATTTGATTTCCGGCCATGTCACACAAAAATGCAGTTGTTAAAAACTGAGAGTTAGTGCTACTCTGTTTGAAGTTCAACAAGAATGGAATAGAGAAATGTGTATCCGGTTCTGCATTGTCTCTGTTGGGCAGATGATCAATTAGGCAAAACAAATTTCCATTTCGGCAATTAGAATTTTGAGCAGAAAAAAAGGAAGCATGGTTTATCATTATTTTATTTTATTACTTTTCAGTTCAATTTAAAATAACATTTATTTTTTTCCTTCAACAGCAAAAATAAATCATTGCTGTACAGTCTAGCAATTTACAATTGTCCTAAATGATGGAGTACTTAGAACATAAATTAATAAATGAGCTAAACAAATTGAAGGAAAAGAGTGCAGATCCAGAAACAGAGCTTGTGTTGGATGCGTTGATAAATACAACAAAGGGAATACACTATCAACTTGTACTATTCATCACTTTTATAATTTCTCTCTCGTGATCATTCACCTGTTATCTTTCCAGAACTGGGGAGTATTTTATCAACGTGTTTGCTAGTAATGATGTGAGTAACGCCAGTGCCTCAACAAACATATTCATCTTGGATGACCCCTGCCTCGCCCCGGAGCTGAACATTGTTGGTGATTCAATAAGAATGGTAAGTAAAATGCAGGATGGGGGCTACAAGGGTATTGTTCAAATGTCGTCCTACACGACATTTGCTTGTTTTCGTTCATATTCTGCACAATTCCTTTTCTTCTTCTTCTTCCTGATCTTCCACAAACTTGCATTTGTTTTGCACGCGTTTCTTGTGGGTCCAAATTAAGTATCTTCCTCATGTTCAATTCACTTCATATTTCATACACATCATAATTACCATCTCTTCTTGATCACCTGACCCTTCATTTTCCAAAATCATTCATGCGTAAACCTCCAGGCGCCATTTTGTACTTTTCAGGGCCGATTACATGTGCTCCTAATATCTTTCATAACTTCATTATCCATTACGCTACAGACTTCAAATAAATTCCTCAAGATCATTCAAGAATTGTTTTTAAACTTTGTAATACCAATGTAATAGAAAATATTTCTTCTTCATACTCAAAAATCAAGTCCGCTTTTCCTAAAATAAAAAACCATGAAATTTCTTTATGACGTCTTTCTTGAACATGAAAACTTGCCATGACTCTCTCAAATCAAACCCTTTTCAACTCAAATTTTCAGCATATATTCATAACTTTAATACATACAAAATCACTGACTTCCACGCTTCAATAATTCTGCACAACATTAACAGCGCCCTCTAAAGTTTCAAAAATGGTTGTTTTCAATTGGCCACAACTCTGTTATGCCTTCATTAAACCGCACCCTTTTTTAAATTGAGATACTTCAGAATATACTCTTTTCAAAAATCGCAAAAATTTATGACGTCACAACTGAACAAATTGGAGAAAAATCGCCGTCAAGTTCCTGATATTCTAGGAATTACCGGAATAACTTCAACTCGCTGTAAAATTGCAGGTTATCAAGCTACAGATCCAAAATTTAGTAGGTATATGCAGCTATATAATTCACAAATATGTGCCAAATCTGAGAAATTTTCATGACGTCATAATGACGTAATCGCCCTAAAACCTAATTTTACAAGGCGTTACGTAATCTTGGTTAAAATGCTTATCCAATATTTTTATTTAATGAGAGTGAGCTCAAAATGATCGTATTGAAATTTCCTTTCATGCAATACCAAATAAGATATATGTTATCATTGAAAATTTTAAGTAAACCGCCATTTTGTGTACGCCTGTATAGACTCGATGTTCATTGTTCGCATGTACATTGCGTGCATTGTCAATGGGGGAAAACGGAAACCCATGTTTGATGTCCTAAATAATCTTCATTTTCCTTGGAATTTGACAGACATATTGATTGGGGTCAAATGAAGGGCACCTCGTCGCCGGATTTTTGAAATCACCCATGCATGACATTTTAGACGCGATTTTGTATTACACACCCTTCCTTGTTGTTTTCTCTTGATTGGAGTAAAATTGTGTTGCGAAAATGATATCAGTATATTCCTGGTGAATTCTTCTTTCCAACGATACCAAACACGACTTATAAGATATATGTTACAATTGAGAATTTAAAGTAAACCGCCTCTTCGTGCTCACCTGTATGGCCTCTACGTGCATTGTTCCCGTGTGTGTTGCAGTACTGTCACTGTGGGAAAACGGAAATCCGGGTTTGGTCTCCAAAATAAACTTCAATTGCCTTGACATTTGGCTGACACATCGTTTGGGGTCAAATGAAGGTCATCTCATGGCTGGATTTATTTTAAATCACACAAGCTTAACATTCTAGACGTTATGTTGTTCTAAACACCCTCTATCTTTCATTTCTTTCGACTGGAGTAAAATAGAATTAAGATAATTATACCAATATATCACTGGTGATTTATACATTGCCATGATTGTGTCAAGTATTCATCAAATCAATTTCAATCAACCATTACAGTATCATTATATTTCCAATGGAATACATTCGGACCACATTTGTGGCATTTCGTTTTCAAGTAACGAATGCAGTTCTAGTTTACATTCTACTTCTGAAAAATAGCCCCTATAATATATTTTGTGCAGGCTATTTTGGTTTAGAAGGCTAATTGTCCTACTGTCCATGTGTTTTTTTACCGAGGGGGAATTGTATGGTGGCAAACAAATTTCTTGAAAATTGAAGAGAAATATTTGTGACCTCCTTGAGCGGAGGCAAATTTTCTATTATGGAGTTGTCCAAAGTTATTTGAAGATTTTTTTTTCTTTTGTCTTTTTATGGGGAGAAGGGGGCGCCCAAACCCTATCATTTTTTTTCACCTGAACATATGTTTGCATGCTTTTACAGAAAAAGTAGGGGCAGAAGTCCCCAGACACCTGTTTTTGTGCTTTTTGGGTAGTTTATATTTATATCAGAATTTGTATTTTATGTTTAGCATTAATTCTGAAGATGAATTTTTGTAATGAAGATATTAGCTTTAATAATTCCAACCTTACCTCTGTTGTTCCTAAATGTATTTTTGTTTGATTTTCTTTCAGATTAACTTCTCCAGCCCTGTGAAGCTAGAGATGGAAGTGTTTATCGACTGTGATATCACCCAAGAGGTGGCCTATCGCTGGTCGCTTGTCGACAGTGATGAAGGGAGCCCTCTAGTGTTGAACCCTAACATAGCCTCTCTGAACAGGAGGACTCTCTACATACCCAGTCATATTGTACCTATCGGCTCGTACACTGTAACAGCTGAGGTATGCTGNCATCGGCTCGTACACTGTAACAGCTGAGGTATGCTGGGGATATCTTGTGGGATTATCTTGAAATCTGAATCAGATATCATTAATTTGAACAGAAATGGACATTTTCAAAAGTAAAGAGCTTGAAAAGCATATAATGTTCCTTTCAAGTAAGATTTTATCTTTTTCGATTTAATGCGTCCCTATGTTACAACAAAATGAGACTTTCTTTGCCAAAGTCTTATCTGCAGACATGTCAGCTTTTACAATATGTCAATCCTGCTGTTGCCACCATGTTGCTATTTTTTAATGTGACTCGAAACATATGATTGGATCAGGCTTCAACACTTAATGCTATCAGAGAATATCGCTATTCTTGAATCCCACTGCTGCCACAATGTTACATTGTGATTCCTCAAAGCAAATTATCTGATCTGAGGTATTAAATGCTCTCACGATTTCTTTATTCACAGTCACCAACTGAGCTCAATGAAGCTATCCTGTCACTGAAATACCTTGCTGATGTCATCCAAGACAAATTTTCTTTGTTGATTGTTGTTTTCATTATAGTGGTAATGAGTAAAATCTCATATTTTTGTCTAAATTTCAATTTTACCTCATGAAGAGGTAGAGGTTTATGGATGAAAAAAGAGCATTGTTGCACATAGGTCCTCATGAAGCTGCTGATAGCAGCTGAAAATCTTGCGACAGGCCACTGCTCACTTTTCTATTTTCCCCTCAGGTTCGCATGAACAACACCATAGTATACTCAAGGGAGTCCATGAGCCTTACTATTCGTGAAAGCCCTCTGATCGCTCTCATAGAGGGTGGTACGGAAAGGACGATCGATGAAAACACTGTGGCTTATATCAATGGAGGATTCTCGTTTGATCCTGATCATCCGTTAGATTCCAACTTAAGGTAAGTCACTCTTGATATTTGTTGAATTCTTGCCACTGACAATAAAAGAAAATTAAGAACCGCAGCTGGCGCTATACAGTTTTCATCTTTGACAAGTCATGTCATTTGGAGTACCAACTCCCTGTTACAGACATTTTTGAATACGCGTTCCACTTTGTCAGGTTTTAGATCAAACAAATCACATTTGTTTTACACTTCATTTAAAATATTTCTTGGTATTTACTATTGATACACAATGATGTGTTTCTTTCACGCAGAATCAAACACCTAGCTCCTATGATATTTATGAAACAAAAATCTTAATTTTGTGTGTTGATTAGAAGACTTTGAAGTACAATAAATTATCTTCCTTGAAAATGTGAGTGCAAACTCTCACAAAGCGGAAATCCTCATAGCTGCATACTGTTACTAATTTTTACTTTTTTACTTACTGTCACTTTTTTTTAAAAGTAATTTTGGGTGTAAATATGTAATGTTTTGTGTAAAATTCACAAGAGATCACAAATTTTGACAACATAAGTACCATACATTTCAGTGTATGCTATGTGAAGATTACTCATTTTTGTGAGGATTATTACTAATTTCCACTGTCTCATGTTGGCAGCTCTGAATCTTCAATAAATGTTGTCTTTTATTTCGTTGTGTGATATATAATTAGATGACTTTAAGCGATATTTTTTGGAGCAAGTGTTCGTAGGCAAATGAATGTTATCAAAATGCTTGCCAATACATCCTTGCAGCAAAAAATACCAGGATGAAAAACCACAAAGTTAGAAATATGTGACAAAGAATCTTACAGCTACATCTTACAATGCTCATGAGTTACATTATGTTTTATTTACCCATTAGGTACAACTGGACATGCCATGTGCTTGCCAACCCAACTGAGCCGTGCTTTGATCCCTGGACCTTCTCCAATGTGTCTGCCCCAGTCCCCTCAANGAACCCTAACATAGCCTCTCTGAACAGGAGGACTCTCTACATACCCAGTCATATTGTACCTATCGGCTCGTACACTGTAACAGCTGAGGTATGCTGTGATGATAATAATGATAACAATAATAATGAACAGATTTTATATAGGGCTTATCACCTCTACTTAAGTGCTCTACATTTGCAGCATTATTACCCTGGCTTTAGCAGTGCAGCTGTTAGGTGCATAAGCTTTGTTCAAGGAATTCCTAACAGTTACCCATTAATTTCACCTGGGATGAGTGCAGCACAGTGTGGATCAGTTTCTTGCTGAAGGAAATTTACCCCATGGGTGGGATTCAAACCTGCGTCCCTCTGATTGAAAGTCGAGAGTCAGAACCACTGCACTACTGCGCCTGAATCAGATATACCTGTCATTAATTTGGACCAAAATTGACATTTTCAAATTCAAATTCAAATCATTTTATTTTTCAGTTCTTTTGAAAATTCAAATATATACAGTCATAAATAATAATGGTAATGTGACAAAAGAAATGAAAAAATAGAGGCCAGCAAAGAAGCGAGGCTTGTTTTCCTTTCAACAAGTAAGATTTTATGTAGTTTGGTTAAATGACTTCCTATGCAACAACAAAATGAGACTTTCTTTGCCAAAGTTTGATTTGCAGACATGTCGGCCTTTACATTTTATCAATCCCACTGTTGCCACCATGTTGCTATTTTAAATGTGACTTTAAATATATGGTTAGATCAGGCTTCAACAATTTATTGTTTTCGGAGAATCTCACTATCCTTGAATCCCACTGCTGCCACAATGTTACATTGTGATAAATTCCTCAGAACAAATTATCTGATCAGAGGCCCAAAATGCTAGTACAAATTCTTCATTCATAGTCATAAGCTAAGCTTAATAAAGTCATCCTGTCGTTGAAATACCTAATTGATGTCATCTAAGACAAATTTTATTTTTTGACTGTTGTACAAAGTAATGGTATAATGAGGAAAATCTCATATTATTGTCTAGATGTCTATTTTGTTCTAAGAAATTGGTAAAGATGTGTGGATAAGAAAAAACCTCAATATC
This sequence comes from Temnopleurus reevesii, assembly GCA_036244855.1. Taxonomy (NCBI): domain Eukaryota; kingdom Metazoa; phylum Echinodermata; class Echinoidea; order Temnopleuroida; family Temnopleuridae; genus Temnopleurus; species Temnopleurus reevesii. The sequence goes on along the minus strand of BQKZ01002287.1, from coordinate 42,631 downwards.
CCTACATGTAGGTCCACATAAAACTGCTGGTAACAGTCATGTGGAAAGACTTATGAAAGACAATTTATCACTTCTTTCTTTTTCCTCAGGTTCGCATGAACAACACCATAGTATACTCTAGGGAGTTCATGAGCCTTACTATTCGTGAAAGCCCTCTGATCGCTGTCATAGAGGGCGGTACAGAAAGGACGATCGACGAGAACACAGTGGCTTATATCAATGGAGGATTCAGGTCCTCATGAAGATGGTGATAACAGCAGAAAAAATTATGAAAGACAATTTTTCAATTCTTTTTTTTCCTCAGGTTCGCATGAACAATACCATAGTATACTCTAGGGAATCCATGAGCCTTACTATTCATGAAAGCCCTCTGATCGCTGTCATAGAGGGCGGTACAGAAAGGACGATCGACGAGAACACCGTGGCTTATATCAATGGAGGATTCTCGTTTGACCCTGATCATCCGTTAGATTCCAACCTTCGGTAGGACACTCTTGATATTTGTTGAATTGAATCTTGTTATTTTTGAAGGGTACCTGAGGCACTTCATAATAATTTGCTAGTTGGTAATATGCACAAAATCTATTTCCCTAAATATCACATGAAATGATAAAGGGTGTTTAGTTTTTAAGCATCAAATATTTAAGAATTGAACGTTTCTTTGAGGTGCAATGAGTTATCTTCCTTGAAAATGTGAGTGTAAACACCCACAGAAGGGAAATCTTCTAATAATTTTGTGTCTTATTTCGTTTTTTATTCATGATGGGAGTACTTGAAATGCTCTTTGCATGAGCAAGTGTCTGTAAGCAAGTGAATGTTTAAAAAATGCTTGCCACCAGATCCTTGCAGCAAAAACACCAAGATGAAAAACCCCAAAGTTAGAAATATATGACAAGGACTCTTACAGGTACATTTTACATAACCCACGAGTTACATTATGTTTTCTGTAACATATAGGTACAACTGGACATGCCATGTGCTTGCCAACCCAACTGAGCCGTGCTTTGATCCCTGGACCTTCTCCAATGTGTCTGCCCCAGTCCCCTCAACCAATGGCTCACTGCTCTTCCCGGCCTCCTGGCTCCGTCTAGATGTGGCCTTCCAGTTTGTGTTCTATCTCACCATCAGCAAAGAGGGCAGACAATCGGACATCACGTCCCAGGTCCTGAAGATCTATTCCAACCAGATCATCTATGAGTGAGTATATGAACCCATGGAGTAACAGAGGTTTTTGGGTTTAAAACCTTTTATCAATATTCAAACTGGCTGGGCTGGGTTTATGTTATGGGGGAGCATAGGAAATGAATACTAGTAAATGGCCTATTTTTCTAATTGTGATTACATTAATTGCTCCGGAAATTAATATTAAGTGCTTATTCTGTTTATATCATACATTCAATATAGTTTTTAGAGTAGGATTTTAAGTGATTAATCTTATATAGTTTGCATATTCAATTTTGAAACCTTTTGAAAATATTTCAGTGCACAGGGGTTCACACATCAAAGCACAAAGATTTGAATCCTTGTTGTACTTTCATCTAGATTGTAATTAATATCGTTAATAAAACTTTTATTTCTAGGCTGCTACAAGAGTTTGTTGCGTGGATTTTAGTTTTTACCAAACATAACTTTTGGAGATATATGGTTTTTCTGGGGGTGGGGGAGGAGGGGGGGGGGCAGAAAGCTCTAGTCATAATTATCCATGTTATCATCACTAACATTATTTTTGCTTTTCAGACTTCTAGTGGATTGCCCATCATGTGACGAGGGCGTTGTTAACTCCAACGCAGAGCTTACCCTTGAGGCATTGTGCCCGACCTGCGGAGATAATGTCACGTTTGTATGGGAACTATTTGAAGTATTTGACGGTAGCACCCCCGAGACTAGTTCAGGTAAATGGTTGTCAACTGCGTTATCTTTCTTGATCAATTACTCACATATTTCTTCTAATTTTCAAAGAAGGTTATACCAAAAAGCAATTATTTTTAAGCTTATTTGTTGTATGGCATGAAATTTTCAGACATTGTAATATAGATTCAGGCAGTTGAGAAGTTTTTCATTGAAAGTTCTCTTTTCAGTTTCAGTTTAGTTTATTTTCATTTCCAATTAAATCAAAATATAAAAGAAAATAATTTCAAAGTTCCAATTAAATCATGATACATAAATCAATTCATACATTAAAAGTCAACATGGGATACAATAATAAGATCTAACAACAGCAAAAAATAATAATGGGACTGGAAATTGAGGGGTCTACTAAAAAGCTGTGCGTGCAGAGTGTATACTCCTTGAAAAAATATAGAAAAAGTAACAATAGAAAATTTATATTTATATGCCTTTGAAGGGAGATGGGTGGATACTTATTTCAGATTTTCAAGTATTACAATCAATTGCTAATATTGGATTGTATGCAAAGATGCTCCTAAAACATATACTGTTGAAATGCATTGATCCTTACAAATCCAGTGAAGTTAACAAAACAAACTGGACAAAAGCTTATGAGACGAAAAAAGAAAATGTCATGCAAATTATGTATTTCAAACTTTAATGTATTTTCCAGCCAAGTAATTGTTTTTACTTTTCTATCTTAACCAAATAATATCACAGAAAATTCAAAATGATCGTGGAAATCAGCTGTTGACTGATTAAACCATTGATGGTTTAGATTTAGTATTGGATTTGTATGTAGGCATATAACTGCAGAGTTGCCAAATGTTCTGATGCAAAGTAAAATGTGATTCATTGAACAGCTCAGCTTTATATTTTATCAGGGGAGAAAGCATATAGTTATTGTTATGCTTTCTCTCTTGCAGTTCCTTGGACCAATAAAAGTGGCTGAACACTCATTTACATATGCTTCACCAGCCGTCTGGAACACTCTACCCTAACATATGTAATAAGGAAGATTAAACTTTCAAAAAGACACTTAAAACTCAAATTTTCCTATCTTACACCAATCATTTTGTTAGTTATTGATAGCTTGTTGAATTACTAGGAATATAATTTGTATTAATGCTTTTGTAATAGTGTTCTGATCAGTAGTTCTGTAAGAATGCTTTATAAGAATGAATTGATATTATTATCAGCTCGTTGGTGATTCAAATTCTGATTTCTATCTTCGAGCATATTCTAGAACAATTGACAATCCCTGTAATTTAAAAGCAATTCATTCCATGATATTGATGCATGCTTTTTATACAGCATCTAGATGTATTCACGCGGATGGCTCAAGCTCAGGAGATAATAGTGCGGCGACAACACAGGCCACAATGACTCCACTTACATCAGCCAATGTGAACACAACCCCGACACAAGCCTTGGTTACAGCTACTACTACTACACAACAACAGACATTCGGCCCTAGCACTGTTCACACGGCAAGTGTGTCTCCAAACCCTACATCAAACCCCGTAGATTCCACTGGCGCTACAAATGCACAAGGAACTAGCTCTGGTCTTAGTTCTCTAAGCTCTACTTCAGCAATTTCTTCTTCTTCACCAGCAACCCATTCCTCGATCTCAATTTCAGGTGAGTTATATCCTCTTCTTTTCTTATTCTGCTTTTGTGCCTTGTTATTAAAAAAGCTAATTTTTTTATGTGTCCCCTATCCAATCAGGTGTTGGTTGTTTGTTACGCTTACATTTAAGATACAAAATAGTAATGTAATGCTGTTTGTTTTTAATCAACTCCAAATTTGATTAAACTGAAGTTGAATATATTTTTGCCCATTTAGATCAGATCCTGGGCCAGACAGCCAAGGAGTCATATAGCCAATCATCATGCTGACATATAATGGGATGTAACTTTTTGGGAGCATGTGTTTTTTAGAAAATGATTGGAAGAATGTGATCGTGTATCGTGGTATGTTCCATCACATGAAAGCAGAAGGGAAATATGTCTCATTCTTGAAAGTTGCAACACTATTCATGCACATCCTCTTTTAAGTACCCATGATGGATATAAACATTTATCTCTCACATTGAGTTTGAAATTTGTTCCAGAGAAAAGCCTAATGTGAAAATATGTTGCTGATATTTCGCCTAATAATATAGCATATGCTTTGAATTATGAAGTATCAGTTCTGATAGCCTTTCCCCTTGGCCAAGACTAATCAATGATGCATATGATTTTCCTGTTACAGAACAATTGTCATCTTCCATCGTCGAATCTTCTTCAATAAATGAGGATATCAGTAGTAGCGATAGCGATAGCACGAGTAGCATCGCAGAGTATTTTAATTCTGCAAGTGAGGTCTTTGAGAGTGCATTTGAGGAAAGTTTCACAGAGATTGAACCGAAGCAGGATAACTTCTCCGATGACTTGACGGCAAGAAGTAGGATGGCTGGGACAGGGAAAGAAACCGCGGCAAAAAACTCGAGCGATTCAAGCCCAGCAGCGAGGTCTGGCTTCGTTGAGATCCTCTCATCTTCCGTTGCAGAAACATTGTCATCAGATGGAGGCACAGGGTTTGAGGAAAATATTGGGTCATCGTCATCGGATACCTTTGTAGAAGATGATGGTGCTTCATCTTCCTCTGCCTCATCCTCGGATTTCGCTGAGGTGATCGACTCTTCATCCATCGCCGAGCCAGCACCATCATCATCTATCCAAGAAGAAGTCCCGACTGCCGATGCGATTACGACACTGCCATCAACGACGGAGATGCTGACTGCATCAAACCAGTCGTCCATGACTGGAGCACCATTGAATCAGACAACACCCAGTCAGTCTGAAGCTGGACTGGGTGAGGATAGTTTTCTGGAAGATGACTCTGATAGCTTGTATGAATACGTGGACGATGATTCTGCAGTTGAGGAAGATTTTGCGCCATCGACCACACCAACGACCAGAACCATGTCAGGTTCCCCGACGACAAGGTCTTTCGTGTCTATATCAGAATCGTCTTCGGACGATAGCGAAGAAGCGAATGGTGATAGCTCGATTCAAGAGAGCACCCCCCTCGGAGAATGTAAGTATAAGAGTTTTTCTCTCAGTAGGAAGCGTGTTGATGAGAAGTTTACGGACATTATGTTGGAACACACTTCAGTGGTGTTGATATTTGTATAGCTGACAGATTGTAGTTCTCATATTAAGTTGATGATGATGGTGATGGTGGTGATGATGATGATGATGATGATGATGATGATGATAATGATGATGATGATGATGATTGCCATAGTGGATGATAATGATAGTGATAATGATGATGCTGATGATAATGATGATTAAGACGATGATGATGTTGATGATGATGACGATTGCAATGATGGATGATGGTGATGATGATGATGTGATTATGAGCATGATGATGGCATGGCGATCGCGATGATGGATGACGATGATGATGACTATGATAATGAT
>BQKZ01002287.1:22607-35015 GCA_036244855.1 Temnopleurus reevesii | reverse complement strand
ATGATGATGATGATGATGATGATGATGATGATGATGATGTTGATGATGGTGATGATCACGATGATTGTGTTGATCTTCTACATGTTACATGCTCTTCTTCTCCTCAGATGGCAGTGTAGGTTTGTTGGCCGAGGCTTATCAATATGTGACTGTCAACGAAGCTCCAAAGCTTGGTATATGTTCCATCTCACCGAACAGCGGTACAGAGCTTGAGACGTTCTTCTCTGCTGCATGTCATTCTTGGATTGATGAGGTAGGATAATCATTTAAGAAAAAAAATACCTCAATAATCAAAATCATTTCAAGACGTGTTAATAAAATATTGTAGAGGGGAACTCCAGGCAATTTTTTTTAAAATATATTATGCAGTCTACCTATCAAAGAAGATCTTCATACCAGTTTCATTCATATGCGTAAATTTTGTTACTTTTAAACCCCAATTTTCTGGTTGTAAATTTTACTGTAAGCAGTTCTCACTTTGAGGAATTGCAAATATGGTCACAACTGTGCAATATCATTGTTGCCCTCCATTGTGTGTGTGCAAACTTTCTGTACAGACAACTATGTAAGATTCTGATGCGTCAAGGTATAGTTGCACAAATGATACCAGTTCCGGAACCAAAAGATGGTTTGGTGATCCCTAATTACCTGATAAATAGGGAGAGATTTTGAAAATTATTCCGTACTGTTGGAACCGACAAATTTATCAATCGCAAGCCAGTCGTAAGATGGCTGAGTCGTACCTTGTGGCTCAGGCTTTATGCATGTTACAACAATTCATAATTATATGCATCAACCTTTTTCTTTTTTTCTTATAACAGGATACTCCCCTACGCTATGAGGTGAGGTATAGTCTAAACCAATCAGACCCTGAGACAATTCTCTACTATGGCATGGACCAGTCAATTCGATTTCTACTCCCTGCTGGACATGCTGAAAACAACCATAATGGTAAGGACGTTAACCCTTTCAAGCTCCTGTCACATGGGACCCCGGAAGCAACACGATTCACCTTGACTCTTTCTTAATTCACAGTTAATTGCCTCAGAACAACGAGTCGGGCTGAATCGTGTTGCTTCGGGGGTCCTATGTGACCGGGGCTTTAGCAAATCAACCTACTGACACCAGCCACCTATTTTCTTTACACCAATTTGTTTTCTTTGCTTTTCCTTACATAGATTATTTTGTTTAAATTTGTTTGTTCTATTAAGGCAAGCCCAACTCAAGCTACGCTGTTATTGAACTTGCCTCCTTTGATTTTTCTCCTTTGTCATGTTACTTTATATCTGTGAAAAAGGAAGTAAATGTCAAATTCAATTAAAAATTTACTGAATCTCCCAAGTTAACATTTTCACTGAAATATGCAAAGCGATAGGGCCAGTTTCTTGTATCAGTGCTCTTTATATGAAGGGCCCACGATCTGTACTGTATGAATAATTTATTAGAAAGATGGACTAATGTTGTAGATTGAAATATGATTTGATCATGAGTAGGATTGTGTTTGCTTCCAACAGTCTATTGATTAATTGAATAGGGATTCTTCCTACATAACATTGTATGTTTGACTATAACCTAAAGGAGAACCGACATCTTGAAACTCTAATACCCATTGAATTAAGAAAAATCAGATGAACAAAATGTGAACATTTGAAATCGAACAATCCGTTAAAAAGTTATGAACTTTCGAATTAACAGAGATATGGTGATCATTGCCACTGATGGGGATACTTGCATTCGGCAAAATCTACGGAATTTGTGATGTCGTCTCGGACATCTCCTCATTAACTTAGTACATAGAAATTTTTTAAAAAATGGATTAATGCAAAATGTACATGAACGGTTCAACATGATTTTTCTAAAAATACATGTAGAATCTAGAAAGGAATGATATACTCAAGGCAGAAAACTAGCACTTTGTAAATTTTCGAAAAAAGAAAAAAATTGTGAAATTTGGTAAACGCAGTGAAAGAGGATGACGACACAGATTCCGTGAACTTTGCAGATCATCCCTGTGACTTTGAAAATTTATGACTTTTGAACAGGTTGTCCGATTTTGCTCAAATTTTCCCATTTGGTTAATCCGATTTTTCTTCATCTAATGAGATCATGATAATCCCAGGGGTTGGTTCCTCTTTAATGGAATGGTTCATCAATTGTCTGCAAGTATCTGAAAATTATACTTTGGCAATCATGTTTTTTTCTCTGCAGTGTTTCTGAAATTAGCTATCATTGACAGCAAAGGAGGCAAGACATCGGTCTGTGATATTGCAATACCTGTCGCACCAAAGAACTTCGAAAACTTTGAAGAGAAGCTGGAATATCTGTAAGTATCTTTAACAATGATTTTTTTTTTACATTTTCTATTTATTTTTGTATTGTAATTGAACAGTGAATTTTCTTCCTCTTGTTTGTTCTTGTTCAATATGTTGAAAATATCTTCTCTGATTTGTGTATTGTATGTTTTTGTCATAGATTTCGTCGTTATGCTCAATTCCATCATATGTCTTTTGATTTCCGAATATTTTATTGATTCCGCCACTAATATAATGTTTTCTTACTTTGAATGTGTATTGTATGTTGCCTTTTGCCCTTGCCTTTGTAAAGCTATTTCAATAGCACTGCCAGATAAATATCTCTATATTTTACATTAACCATCTGCAGACATGTGTGTTTTAGTGTGATAAAGGGCCCTTTGGTGATGTGTTTGTTTCATTTATTTCAAGAAGTTTTAATAACATACATTTAACATTATTTCACCTATCCATGCTCTTTCATGAATCCCAAATTGCTTGCATTGTACAAAACAAAACAAAAACAAACAGGCTGAAACAGAGAGGCTGATGTAGGAATTAATTCGCTATGCATGTAAGTAATGATCTTAAAAGCTTGCTTATCTAATGAAAAAATTCATTATTTATTGCATGAATCTTTCCTCTTGTTATTATGCTGAACATATTAGTCTCCTGCCAGAATATCTCTGCACATAACTGCTACAGAACAATGCAAACATATATCATGACACCATGCGATTGCACATTCATTCATTTCAAATGAACGCCAGTAATGATTGATTCCAAATGCTTGTCAGACAATTGGTACTAAATTTAATGAGACATAGTCCAATCTGAATGATGAATATTCATTATTTCAACTTGGTTACAGATACTTTATAAACCAATATTTTTTTCATACAGATATTTTCGCGATATTGGATCAGTTCTACAATTTAATGTTTTGTTATTTTCATGTTTTTTACAATGTTTGTACACATATGAATATGCATCATGGAAATTGTCAATTTCTGTAAGGCCAAGATGGCAAAATTTGTGAAAATAAAATCACCGTTAAGATTTTAGTTTATAAAATAGTTACTCTGATTGGTCATTGTCAACATTTGCAATCAATAATCATTAGCACTCATCTCCTCTGAAAACATATATACAGATACATCCACATAATTTACATCCATATGAAAAAATATCAATATTTAAACTTTCAAGGTCATTGGGTTTTTAAAAAAACCAACCCATATACACAAAAATATCATGACATGTTTGAAGTTTGATTGTTGGTGTATGTTTTGTGATTAATTAGAGTGGCGATTGTTTAGAGATCTGTAGTCTTTGTCTATTCGGTTTCACCTCTGACTGGGGTAATTCCTTACTTTTACGTTGTTCATATCAGGGAGCCTTATGGGTATTTTTCTAGTTCATAAGTGATCTTGCACAGTGTAAACATTGCGCGCACCTGTATTTGTACTAGAAAATTACCCATGATGCTCCCTGATATGAATGTAAATAAGGAATGTATTGGATACCTCGCTGCCAGTTGTCTTTTGTAGATGATCGATCTCTTGATCATTTGTGGTCCGGAATTTTTTTTGATAGTTATTGGATTTTCATCATCTTTCTATTGGCCTGTTGCTGGATCGTCAGTGGTTTTGGATGGCATAGAGAAGCTTATTGGAGTATTGATTTTGGTAGTTAAGTTGTACACCAGGTTTTCTGTGTTGCCTTGTGTTGTGTTTGACAGTGTTGATGCAATCTGTGCAAAAAGTGTGTAATAAGCAAATAAGAAAACAGTACATAACTGCATTTACAATTATATCACCAATTAAGAAGGAGAAAGACATGGACATGGAAATATAATCACATACATATATGACCTGATAGATGAAAATGTTATATGCTCAACCTAAAAATGATAAGATCCTACAATATCACTCTCACGTATCAAATTTCTCATTTTACAAATAAGGAGACAAACTGTCAAAATTGACATCAGACACAATAATTTTATTCATTCCAAAAAGCATGTAAATTCCTCTGCCTATCCTCCAAAAAAGAAAAATAGCTTTGTGCAGGACCTTGTTTCAGAAAAAAATTGAAGTTGAATTCTATTGAAATCCATTTGTGCAATGGTTGAAATTAAATTTATAATTGTACACTCTAGAATGTAAATGTGACCTTATCATTCCCTAAGGTTTGAGGACTGACACTCTTTGCAAATGGTCAATTTCCTCTTTTAAAATGTAGGATCCAACCCTTGCATTGTTGAATGCTACATGTTTGAATTGTTAAGTCACCATTTTGAAAAGGTTGTCATTCCTCCAACCATTTAGATGTTGATTAATAATATTTGAGTTTTCAGAGTGAAAGTGATTTTTTGAAAACAGGGTCCTAATAACTCAAACTCAAGTGCATCTATTTAATTCCATTTTACCTGAAACTGGAGTGTGTATATTGAAGGGTATGCGATATTTATGTTAAGAAGTACTGCTATTTGATTTCTTGTTACACAGCACAAGGTTGAGAAGGAGAATTCTGAAGCAAGACGCTATAGCACCTCCGTTTAACAGACGATGATCAATTAATTTATGCTTATTTATTATGGATGAAAAGGTGATGTGCAAGCGCTATTTACTTGATTTGCGCTGATTTAGAGAAAGGTCAGAATGTTTCTCTGTATTATTTCAGGTGCTCTGATATATTATCAGCCACCAAAACACACATTTTCATATTTGTGGATTTTCAGGAATTAACACCGCCATGATTTTTTGGTTCACAAATACAGTATGTCACAAAAGTGACTGCACCCCTGTCGTTTTGGCAATTATTCTCTGGATTTATTAGCAGTTACTTTATAAACTGGAATTTTCTAAGTGTTTTTTTTCATGAATTTGGCAGTCGTGGCCTTGCAAAATTTCCACTCTCTATGATGTCTATTCATGCGTGTTCAGACACTGTCCAAAACATGAAAATAACATGCAAAATGTCAAACTTCACCAACATTGCACAGATATCTGTATGCAAAATATTGCCTCATACAGTATGAGATTATTCACATTGGATGCTGATTTTATCATTTTGATAAGTGTTTTGAACTTATTACTCCATAAAATATGCATGTTATATTGATGTGGCACTGTCCAATTAGGAGATATAATAACATTTTTGTCAAAATGGCAGGGTTTAAGTGACATACTGATTAAGTTTCAAGAAATTAAATACTGTTGGAAACAAGTCTTTTTACCATTAAGAAACTTGTGAGACTACTTGCATCCTTCATCTGAGGAACCAGCAGACCGTGAATTTGGAATCAGGAGAGACAAGCGCAATATGATGTAAAGCTTTTTTTCCACAAATATGTCAAATATGATGTTTGACATCATCATTCATAAATCACCTATTGGATACTATGCTGCCATCCATAATATTTCAATCTTTCAATATTTATTTAAGATTTGTCAGTGAAAACAGGACACCTATAGGACAAAATATGATAGTTTAAGTCCTTGAGATGCATAGATATAGTTTTAGAAAGTGCATGGAAACTAAGAATAGCATATTTTTCTTGCTGAAAATTGGAATTGTCTGCTGAAATACGAGGATTTATATACATATATGAGGCTTGCAGTTCTGAACGTCCTATTACCTACCAAAATACATTGCGTTTTGCTTTTCAATTTATATGATAGATACATCTGATTTGATAGTTAAAGACACATTTAGAACACATCCCACTCATGCCCCATCTAGTACAATGCCTGGTAAAGCTACTTAACTGGATTAAAGCCTGGCGCAAATTTCAACATTTTTTATCGGGTATGTTATTCTTCGGTAGTTAGAAAATAAAATCAGGAACGTAGTCAGGATATGTCACAGGGTTTATATTGAAAAAATATATGCAGGGACAACATGGAGTTATGCTGTTGTTATAGAAGTCTAAATAATTTAGTTCAACAAAATTATATATGCATACTCGTTCACAGTATGAAATACTGTGGAGAAAGACTTGATCAATATTGTCTTCACTTTGAAAACTCTGGACCTGAAAAAAAAATTATTATTCAGTTTTAAAATGATTATGATGTGTTCAGTTAATCAACTGAATTGTCAATTGCATTAGTAAGTTAATAAAATAATTATGTCAAAACTGCAAATCAGCCAATTATAGTGAAAACACCCTGAAATTCTATAGGAATTCTAACATTATGTTCTTAATTTGTGGCTTGCTGTTACATACTGAACACTATTATGTATGTTAGGAGTTATAAATACTTGCAAAACCCTAATAAGATTAATTTTTGATGATTTTCACTAATTTCGTAGGGTATATTATCTGATGCAAAATTTAGACCAAAAATTGCCTTAAAGCCAAATTTCTCATTACACTAAAGGGATCTGTGAATCGTCACATTGAAATCAGACAGAAGTCGCTCGTCTAAAGCTGGAGAAAATGAGGGTAAAAGAAAATAGACTCCAAATTTTGACAATTTTGATCTTTTGATTTTCTGAATCGCCATATGTCTCAAGAGTGATATTTTGTCAAAACAGTGTGCAAAAATTGTAATCAGAAAGAGAATAAAGAGCAGTTTTCCTGTGAGTTTTTTTTGTCAATTGGCCAAAACATCTGAGCAAAACTTGTGCTGCAGGAAGCTACATGTATGCCTCTTGGCAACATGTGTGTTCACTCATTGGTCACTTGATCCCAAGCGTTGTAGAACAATAAAAATATGCTTCGTTCAATTTGAGCAACTGGTGCTATGGCCCCTCTTAGAATGCACCATTCAGTAGAAATGAAAGATTAAATTTAGAAGCCTTTTTCTTGATTTTCTTTTGGTATTCCCTGTCTTCTTGTGCGTAAAAGCCTGAATTCTCACTCAATACTTGCCCCATAAAACTGATCAGTATCTCAAAACAAATCTAAAAAAACTAAGAAGACAAATAATGTGAAGATCTGACTTCTGTCTTATTTCAAAGTGACGGGTCACATTTATTGAAAGCTATTGGAGCCAAGCTTTTTTTCATTACAATATTAGTAGTATTTGTTTGAATATTTGCACCCTAATGAAAAATGGTCTTCATATACTCCAGATTCGTGTTTTACTCTATACTTTCTTGTAACGTACCTTTACGTGCCATACATAGCAATACAATGATTATTATAAAGAGGCAAATTGTGTTATTCCCTAACTTGTCAAAATTATAATATTTTGGATGATTCAAACAACAATGAAGAAAACCAATTTACCAAATCAGTTATTTCTAGAACAATTTTTAGAACAGGAGGATATATGTGTCAAATGAGTGTACAGGTTTCTATCATTTTCCTTACTTATTTATTTTTCTCCTATGTGGTACGTGTATAGTATGTGTTCATAAATGTGTTTCATGGAGATAAGAAAAACTTAAAGAACGCCTAGTATTAGTTCTTGTGCTAAATGATTGATATTAATATGCTTATTTAGTGGAACAACTAATGACAGTCGTTCTCAAAGACTTTCTTTATAATTTGGTGAAACGCTGCCCATGTATATGTTTTTCTCCCTGTCATGCCAATTTTACTAGCTCTTTAGAATTTTCATTGAAATTTAAATGATTCTTAAAGATATATATCAATATTGATAGATAGCATTTATTCAATATTGTCGCCAACGGCCCACAAAGGGGCGCACACGCTATACTGCTGTGTGAAGTTACCCGGATGCTATGAAAAAAATACAGCCTATGAATTTTTTTCATAGCATCCAGGTAACTTCACACAGCAGTATAGCGTGTGCACCCCTTTGTGGGCCGTTGGCGACAATATTGAATAAATGCTATCTATCATTACTCCACCCAGCGGAATTAATCACAATCTTTATATCAATATTGTTTATATGAATTCCAAATCCAGAAAATTGCTTGCTTAAAATGATGGAGATGCTGCTATGTTGGAAATATCTTGATGTTGAACACCGAATTTCAATCTAAAAGTGACCATTTGGGTATTGGGATGATTTTTGTCATGAAGATTTTAATAGGTATTAATAAATTACCTGTACGATTCATCTTGAGCAACAAACAGAGCATGGATTCAGTAGGTTTCAGGTTGTTTTCGGGTGAGTTTTCAGATAGTTGGTGAAGTATCAAATTTGCAAATTTTAAGCTCACATATCTCATATCATTTTGTTAGTTATGTTGATATATATATGCCATTATAATAGACAGATAATGTCATTTGCCTTTTCACACTATAGGCGCTTGTGGAAAATAAGAGAAATTTGTTAACTTTCAAAACATTCTGAAGTTTTTGTTGCCTGAATCGGTTCTGAGAAATATGACCATTGATTAGCTATATGAGATGATGGATCGTTCTTAATTCCTTTGTTTACTGTTCAAAAATCACATTGTTCTAGCCCTGTTTGGAAATAAAGTCAATTTAGCTGTCTGTTTGTATTGTGGTGATCCTATGCCATTCTGTTCCATTCAAGTTTTTCATCAAGTAATTTAAAAGAAATTGAATTATCAGGAGCTGGAAACACAAATATGTATTAAGCTGAAAAAAGTATAATTGTAATCTGTCTCATATGATGCATCGTTTAGAATCATCCATCTGTATTATTTTATGGGGGTATTGCTACAAATTTGCCATCAATTGCAAGTTGAATGGATTGGCAAGCACAAATCGAAACTATTGTTTTATACGTGTCGTGTAAAAAAGCAGAGACAGTGCACAAAGGAAAATGCATGTTCCAATTTGTTACTTATTTGTAGTTGATTTGCGATCAATTGCAACTTTGTAACAGCACCCCTTATGTCAACTTTTCATGATGTACATATTCTAGAATAAGATACTTCTATATGAATGCACGTAATAAATTCACTTTAAATTCTATGCAAAGAAAAGGCCCTGCATCTCGAATGGAAATTTCTTGTTTTATCATTTGAATTATTTTATCTCTTGGAATATTGTAGCTGCATTGCCCTATTATGTAAAGCTTACAATTGACTGTACGATTTTACCAAATTATTTTTCATTCCAGCTTGTTGATTTCGAAGTCCAGTAGAGGCTTATCTGCTTTACCAAAGATATCTACACAATGTACAAAAGCACAAAAGTTATCCAGATTTTACATACTTTATGAACCATAACTGACAGATTTGGTTGCTTGTTTAGGGGTGGGTAGATTTTTCATAGAGTCTTCTTTCTCAAAATAGTTTCAAGCAAAGCTATGCTATTACAAATAGAAATCTGCATTCAATTATAAGATTTACATTGTAGGAGCACTTCGTGAAATCATTAAGTTATTCCGTACATCATTGTATGTCTATATGTTATGTATGTACCTAATATTGAATCTTGTAATGCTTGTTTTGTGAATGAATAAAATATTTTTAGGGATGCGGTGTCGGTCGGTGGAGACAGCATACTGGCGGTATACGTTGCCCAGGGTGATTCTCTCAACGTTCACTCCCATGTACGTCTGGTGGCCCACCTCCTCAATCATCTTTCTTACTAGCTGGAGCACGACAATGAAGATGGATCGGACCACTGCCACGTAAGATATTGTTTTACCTGTCATGACGAAAACTTTCATTTTGTGAAGAAAAGTCGTTTGTTATGTACTTCTTCATTGCCTCAGATTATTTCCTTTATCCTGTTAATTTTATGCTTTAAGTACTATATCTTTGTTATACAATACCATATTACGTTATTGTTTTATTGGATAATAAATAAATTCAATTCAAATTCAAATCAATCCAGATGCTCTGAGACACCCTGACAATTGTGTCATTCTCTGTGATAAGGTTCCTTGTGTATCAATAATGATTGAATAAATAAGTAAATACAGCCAGGAATATTACCAATCAATTGTACATGGCTATACTGAGGTTTAGATGGTTTCTTTTGAAAAGAGTCATGAGTGGCCGATGATAACTGATATCAATGAATGTTTGAGGAAATGTCCATGCACAATATGGATTGATTTCGTAATGTATTTTGGTAATGGATTTGTAAGAGCACAAAACACATTTCCTTATCAATGCACCACCTCATAAACAGTGCTCCTCATTAAGATGCTGAACAGGCATTCAATGGGTATCGAAGTAGAAGTGGTCTGCAGATTTGGAATGGCAGTTTCTAGTTATCGATCCACTTTTGTGGTCCTCAGCAGTCTACCAACTGAGGGTAGTTTTGTCAGACAATTTCGAAATTTTGCTTGTTCAATTTTCCTTCTATAGGTCATCACCGAAAGGTGCAATGTACGAAGTGCACTTCTTGAAGGCATTCTGGAGCTCCCGGTTCGTGATGAGTATGAGATTCTACAAGCCGTGGGTGCTATCTATGAAGTGACTTCCGTTCCGGAAGAGGTAAGATATGTGTTTTTATGCTTTTCTTTAGATAGTAGTGGTAAATATGCAATGTACGAAGTGCACTTCTGGAAGGCATTCTGGAGCTCCCTGTTCGTGATGATTATGAGATTCTACAAGCCGTAGGTGCTATCTATGAAGTGACTTCCATTTCCAGAAGAGGTAGGAGATGTGTTTTTATGGGGGTTTTTAAATAGTAGTGGTAATGGTAATAGATGTGTAATTTAAAGAGTACACTTATGGAAGGCGCATGTAGAGCTCCCTGTTCGTGATGAGTATGAGATACTTCAAGCAGTGGGCGAAATCTATGAAGTAACTTCAGTTCCAGAAGAGGTAGGAGATGTGTTTTCATGGGGTTTTTATGCCTCTGTCCACCGAAGGTGGTTGCCGGAGGCATTATGTTTTTTGGTTGTCCATCCGTCCATCCGTCCGTCCATCCGTCCCACTTTCTTTCGTTCTCGCGATAACTTAAAAACTGTAAATCGTATCAACTTGGTACTTTGGTCATGTGTGCACATGGGAGGGACAATGATCTGATTAGATTTTGGATCCATGAGGTCAAAGGTCAAAGGTCACAGAGGTCATTGAATACATGAAAATGGGTATTTCCTCTCCCCATCACAAAATACAAATACAAAAGCAATCTATTTTTACTACAAGTTTTGCACTTAATGTGTACAATATTAATATGCGGTCAACAGTATTTGTTTCTTTGAGCAGGCAAATATTTCTGATCGCGCAATGACGGAGGCATATTTTTCGACTGCACGCAGTCGAGGATTCATCTAGTTTAATAGTAGTGGTAAGGCATAAGTACAAAGTGCTCCTCTTGAAGGCATATTAGCACTCATTCATGAAGTCACTTCAGTCCAAGTGGAGGTAGCACATATGATTTTGTGTTTTTGTTTGAACAGTAGTGGAAAAATTGTAATGGCTGTGGGACATTTTAGTGATAAGCATGTCATAAATGTTATGAAATAGTATCATGTTGATGATTTTCCAGCTCAACGCCCCCTGCCAGAGAAAGGTTTCCGGTCTCCTCACCACACTAGCCACCTCCAGCGCCCGTTGTCGATGGGAGGAACCAAGCCTGGCCCGGGATGCGCTCGGCGAGATGACTAGGGTGGCATCCAACATCTTGGAGAGCTTCCATCACAACCACACTGATGAACACCTGTCCCCTGAAGACTCCAGGGACATCACAGAGAAGATGGTTATGGCTATGATTGACATGCTCCAGGTAATGATAATGATAATGATAATAATACATGCACTTATGCACTCAGCAGAGTCCTGTTGGTGCTTTTACTGTTGATATTACCCTCACTTGCACCTGGCACACACCAATGCAAATAGTATTTCAAGGAATAGATATATATTCCTGCCAGGTACCCACGCACCTCACCTGGGTCGAGTGCATTACAATGTGGATAAATGTGTTGCTGACAGAAAGTAATGCCATTTGTGGATTTTGAATTGTGACCCCCTGATGGAAAAGTGAGAGTCAGAATAAGCATTATCACATATGTGTCATATTCTCTGTGGGTTTCTTAAAGGGAAAGACTAGTTTTGGGAGGAGGGCACTTCAGATATTGAACTAGTTTGCAAGCTGCAGTAAAATTATTACCATAATGCATTTTTTCAATAGTAAATGAGAGCATGTTCATAGTTTGTTTGAATGAAATCGACCTAGAAATGGCCTAATTATCGCAAAATAAAATAACCTGGTGCGGTCGTACTTCCTCACAGAACATGCTTCACGTACAAAATG
>BQKZ01002287.1:0-10623 GCA_036244855.1 Temnopleurus reevesii | reverse complement strand
AACCCACACACCGCAGACAATACCACCGATCGCACCGCCAATTTCAGGCCGACACTCTCCCGCGCTAAAGCACTTAGCACACCGCAGGAACGATGGCGTATTGACCTGTTCGACGTAAAATACATAGAATACGAGCATAAATGTACTCCTAATATCCTACATAAATATATTTAGGCATGTAAAGCAACTTGCGAATACATCAGCTCATTTAACATCAATTTCTGCATCCTGGTCATTACTAATCTATACCTTTAATTGGCCTGTAAACTTTTTTAATGATTAGTTTTGCCTCACTCAAACCCATTTGCTTTCAGGTATATCTTGGTCACATGACTACCGAGAGTGAGCCTGTGGTTCTCACCAGTCCGCTGCTGAGTGTCCAGGGTTCAAGACTCGGTACCTTAGCTGGAGCCAGCTTCTCGGCTGGGGGTGCAAGCTTTTCCCTTCCGTCAGGGCTTGATGACTTGGTTGGGAAGGCACAGTCGGAGGAGACCTGGACTGACAGGTAATGGTGATGAGAATGATGATGATGATGATGATGGTGATGATGATAATGATGATGATGATGATGATGATGATGATGATGATGATGATGATGATGATAATGATGATGATGTTGGTGATGATGTTGGTTATGATGATGAAGAGGAGGAGGAGGAGGGAGGAGGGAGGAAGAGAGAGAGAGAGCAGGGATCATGATGATGATATGATGATGATGGTGACGTTGAAGATGATGATGATGATGATATGATTCTAATGATGATTTTACTTATATGAATGCTAATAATATTGATAATGATGATGATGAAGATGGTGCAGGCAGCATTTGCATTGCACCATCAATGTTTCTGAGTTGCAAAAAGTAGGAACTAGGATATATAACAAAACAGAAAGAAATTGATATCTTAACACATGAAATTTATTTATTAAAATTCATCGGCATAAAAAGATAAACATTTTGTTTGTAATTCTATACATATATACAAATATATGACAAGTTTGTTATTATTTAGGTACAAGCATACTAAGGGGGTGTTGCACAAAAGTTGCAAATGATCGCAAGTTGCAGTTGATCGGAACACGCCAATCAAAACCATTGTTTCATGCGCATCTTCTTAAATGCGCATACCGTGTGCGAATGAAAATGGGCGTTACAATGTGCAAAGTTGCAGTTGATTTGCAGTTAATTTTGAGCAACACCCCCATAGTGATGCAATTATCAACAATCACACCAAGAGTGAGATGAAAATCAATGCATCTTACTTTATTTTTCTCTTCCAGATACCGGTGGAATTATCCATGCTATGATGCTCATATGGTAACCTATGTGGATAACCCTTTCATGTGGGGAGAAGGAGCTGACAAGGTAGGTTGACACTTTACTCAAACATATTACAGAAACATGCTGACATTCTAGAATAAATTTGTGTGCCAATATAGTGTAAATTGATTTTAGTGAATTCAGACATATTGATGCAATATTACATTGTAATTTTCATGCTTTGAAAGATCTTTATACATAAGTCTTTTATGGGTATGGTTATGGTAATTGATAAACCATTAAGCGAATTTATAGTAACAAAATGATATAATAATGATAATGATAATGATAGTATTGATAGTAGATGCAATTTATAATGCCCAAATCCGTCTTGCTGGATGCTCAAGACACAGTGCATATTATTAGTTTCTATATGGCGGTTCCCCCCCCCCCCCATTTGGTCCAAACAAAAAGAGCTTTAATAATATTATTACCCTTGTCAAAGGATTTATAAGAATATAACAAATGTAACCACCATGAAAATGTCTGCTTATTTTATTAGCGTAAAAATTAGAATCTGAAATAGACCAGCAGCTGAACCGAATGGAAAGTACAAGAAGAAAGGGCATTTTTGGAAGTCATCACCAAAAATAAGTACTAAATTTGATATATGTACAATTATTCTCAATGTACCCTTATCTTTTTTTACACCAATTTCAGGCCTGTGGCAATCCTTGTGTCAGGTTGAATAGAACAGCATTTTGTACTAAACTATGCATAGAATTTGTAACTACTAATGAGCAAGCATAATATTTGAAATTGAATTTTTCAGAGTAAGATGCTGCAATTGTAGAGCGCTTGGGGAATTCTCATGAAGAGTTGATAAGTGCTATATAAAAGCCCTTCATTATTCTTTCTTTTTTCCATCCAGGTCACAACACCTGTAGCATCTCTAGAACTCTATTCATGTGATGAGGATGACCACAGTGTTGTTGATGTATCTAATCTACCAGGAGGAGAGGAGATTGTCATAGATATTGACAACTTATCTGAACAGGTATGAAAACATGAATTTAGATATCAAACGAGCTTTACCAAATGCGTCAAAAAATTAGTAACCAGATTTTCTGATAAGTAGATCAATCATTAATGATCCCAATTTTTGGTATAAACAGAATTGAAGTGTAAAGTAAATTCTGTGCAAGGCTATTTACATGCTTGTGGCTTCTTTTTTATGCACATCCCGTTTCTCCACCGTGTATGCCAGTCATTGTAAGTCATAGTGTTTTTTTTTGGTGAAAATGTTTTATATACAAATTTGATATTTTGACAATTCCAAAGCTTTTTGACATCATACATTGTGGAGTTAGTTTCATGTATATTATCAATTACCAAATTATTATTTTGTCTTTAGATAAACTTTAGATTTCATTCATACTTCTTGTTCTAATTTGTTTGCCTTTGCAATGTAAGTGTTCAATTGAACTTTCTCCATTCCAATTAAATGGTTCTTCAATCCTTTGTATAATAGATAATGAATAATTCTGACCTTGTCCACACATGGATGTGCAACTTGTGATTATTGATTGATTTGAATCGAATTATGACTTGCCCTGGCAAACTCATTTAGGAATCAAACCCACCGTCTCCCAGAAAACGAACCAGCATCATAACTGTTGCGGGCCTGATTCCACATAATAGTGGACAAAAATACAGATCCACTTGGTCAAGCAGTTTTTTTTAAGCTGAAAGGGTCTCCCAGTTTAAATAAAATGACAAATGAAAATAAAGTAAATATTTATATCTTTAAAATAATAATAATAATAATTCAATATTTCTTGCATGTATTTCATTAATTTTTTTCCAGCTTCCACTGCGTTACAACTACACGTTTGATCCTGCGTTCATGAGTGTACATTCGTTCAATGTTTCTCGCGCTAACATGCGTCAGAGTGCGCATATCGCTATCAACCTCACTCCCATACAACGCCCCATCCCCATCACAGTGCTGCTCAGGTGAGCTTATTAGCCTTTCCCCATCAATTGACGGTAGATTTGTACAGTGGCAAAGAACAATGAATGAATTGAACATTTCTTTTAATAATATGTGATAAATTGAGCATTTATTTCACTGATACCTTTGTTTTGATTGTGCTACACTTCCATCGCCGAGCAGACAAACTTCATCAGTCCGATCAAGCTTTTTTGGCATTTTGAACATATTCAAAATATTTGAGTAGGAAGCCTCAGCTCTAGACGTTTGAATAATGATAGACTAGTAATGGAGTTGTCAGGAATCGGTCTTGAACAGGTCTAGTTTTGGAAAGAATTTTCCTTGAGCATATCAAGTTGTAATAAAATAATACATGATTACATTTGATACATTGATACTTATATACACATGGGATTCCTGATCATATCAATTTATATTTTAATGATGTTTGAATAATATGCAACATTATCATGAAATTAAACTGGGAATTCTAATTTGTAGGTATCTCACATTGTTGTAGAAAGAAGGTTAGGGAATGAATACACGTTGGACAAAAGCACTTATTTCTGAAGCAATCATTTTTCCATGCATTTCTACTTATATTCTCATTCCTGGATACTCAGATATGGAGTAGAGCCAACGCCTACAAGATATGATCTCTGTTGGAATCACAATGATAACATNATAGAACGAGAGATTCAGGTGGTCGAAGATGGTGTAGGATTCCAAAAGGTAAGACATTATTACGCAAATGTTTGTCAATAATAATAATAGAAACAACTTATATAGCCCAAAGTGTCCACTCTGCAGAGTGCTCAACCAGTTGGTACCGTTTGTGTTAGTAACAGGTTTGTAAGCTGGGTTGCAGGGCGTGACCTTCTCAACGGACAGAAGTGGTTCTTTATCTGTGAGCGTTGGTTTGCGGTGGAGGAGGATGATGGAAAGATAGAACTAGAGATTCAGGTGGTCGAAGATGGTGTTGGATTCCAAAAGGTGAGAATGGAGAATGGGGGTGATATTTGTTACTGGTAAATATTTTTTTTAGGTAATGACCGCTTCACTGGCTGAAGTAGGTCTTTCAATGCTGGTTATATGGCTGAGAGGTATAACAGCAAATAAGTCTCTCTCATTCTATAATCCTTTTGGAATGGAGAGTGAGAGCAGTGTTTCTATATAGGTTCTAATATGAATCTCAATACCCAGATACCTAACCGTTTCTAAAAGCTGATGCCGAATTGCACAAATGTGCCTCTGTGCCAGTCATATATTTGCCAAGAAGGTTTACCTTTGATAATTATCTACCATTTTAATTTTTGAACTCAGAGGTGATTTCAGACAAAATATCCTGATTTGGTCTATTTATAATCTTGTTATATTATTGTATGATCCATCCATTTTAGGCTTTCTTCGCAAAGGGAGCGCAGTATTTTGCAGACTACTACCTGTGGAGCTCTGTGTTCACTAGGCCTCCTTACAGTGTCTTCACCCGTGTACAGCGCTTGACATGCTGTCTCTGTATCTCCATGGGTTTCATGTGTGTCAACACGCTGTGGTATCAGAAACTTGATAAAGAGGTATGCTTGATCATAGAGAGAAAGAGAGAGAAAGAGAGAGAGTGTGGATGGGTACGGGAGGGAGAGAGGGGGATAGATGAGGAGGGAGAGGGGGTAGAGGGGAAGAGAGGAGTGAGGAAAAGGGGGTAGAGGGGAGAGGGATGAGAGAAGGGAGGTATGGAAGGAGGGATGACAGGGGGACACAGAAAGAAAGGAAGAGCTTGACTTGCGGTCTCTGCATCTCGATGGGATTCATGTGTGTCAATACCCTCTGGTCTCAGAAAATGGATAACGAGGTATACTAAATCAATGAGGGAGGGAGTGATGGAGGGGAAGGCAGAGAGAGAAATAACTAGTTTGACTTGTTGTATCTGTATCTCCATCGGATTTATGTGTGTTAACATAATCTGATATCAGACATTGGATAAGGAGGTATTCTCAACAGTGAGAAAGGGAGTGAACGAGGGAGGGGAGGAAGTGATGCAAGCTTGATGTGGAGGAAGGGACACAGAAGGAAAGAAAGAAAGAGCTTGAACTGCCATATCTGTATCTCTTTGGAATTTATGTGTATTAATACACACTGGTATCAGTAACTTGTTAAAGAGGTATGTTGAAATAGAGATGATAAGAATATGCTATTTATAAGTTGCCGAATTCATATGGATCGGCATACAAAGTAGGAGTTGTTTTACGCAAATTATAAGACACGATTTTGTTTTTATACACTGGGTGCCAGCAAGAGAATCTGTTTATGAAAACTTTACTGTTGTCCATTTTTGTATGTATTCAACAGGAGTCGGAGCTTGGTGTGATTGATGTCTCTGGTGAAGCAGTACTGGTTGGCATAGTAACAGCTCTCATTGCCATTCCTATCAACTTCCCTCTCATTATGCTCTTCCGCAGGTCAAAGGTCAGAATTTTGTTTGTCACTTTTCACATTGGAGGCACTTGATTTTTATTTCAATCCAATTCAATATTTCATTATTCAGTTAAAACGCCACACAAGAATTTAAAAAAATATTATGTTGGAGGTAACAAAATATTAAACAATAATACAATGAAGATGAAGAAAATAAATGTTGAAAGAGTACAAGTATAGAGGAAATAAAGTATTTCAAAAATCTAGTCTTAATATTTTCGTAGAGAGATGAAATGTTACAAAATGTATAAATATTTCTTGAGGTGAAAATAATGAGAAAGCCTTTAGAAACAGAATTTTATTTTCCATTTTGAAAAAAAGACAATAAAATATATATAATATAATATAATAAGATAGTATAATAATGTAATTACACTCGTAGACAATATGACATCAATTGTTTTTCTTATTCAGTCATCATTTTGTGCATCAAGATGGCACATAATAATGAATTTCAATTATAATTCAATGCTGTTTTTATATTGATTGAGGCAAGGCAAGGGAGTTTTTTTTATACATTCTAACCCCAAAGGCCATATCACCATTATATCTTATACATTTTATGATTTGTTATGCAGCCCTGGCGTATGCCTGGTGAGATCGGGGAGCTATTCAAGCACATTAATTCAAGCAACAGCCACAAATCAGGTAAGTTAGAAATGTAAAATAGTAAATAAATATGACATTCTTTCATACAACACCATGACACCAGAACCCCGAATGACAGTTGAGTAACTGTAACTTACACCATTTTATAGCAGGAGTGGTTTATGGCAAAGTTGTTAAAAGTCAACTTTTCAATATGGTACAGATGATATTCTTATAGAGAATCTTTGTTTGTCTAATCATTAATAATTGTTATTTTGTTGGTGGAACCTTATTCACAAGACTGTTATACATGTATATACATGTAGAAAGTTATGTATTTCTAATACAAAATATAATTGTAGTAATTCTAAATGCAACTTTTACAAATTATTCAGTTTTGACTGGCTATTTTGTAGAAATATCAATATTCATTTGCTTCGATCCAGCAGTATATATAATTTGGACGAAATGCCTAACTTGTTTGGAGATTTAGAAAACACACACCTATAATGCATCAAGTACTAATGCGCAAAATGCACACAGTGTACTGATGTTAATTAACAAGCACTTTCACTGCAAGGAAAGTAAGTGCAGAAATACCCTCTGTGTTCTGAAATTAATGAACAAAGTGAACACTTACAAAACACCCAAGAGTAAATGAGTAAACATCTAGAGTGCATTAGAGCTAGTGCACAAAGACATCTACAGTCAAGCCTTAAATTTCGTTAATTTTAGGGCAAGGCCATTTTTATTTACTGTAGTACTGACATTAATAAGCAAACATCTACACTGCACTAAAAGTAAGTGTAGAAACACCTTCAGTGTACTTAGATTAACAAATGGAACCAAAGCAATCATGAGTACATGAGCAGACGTCCACAGTGAACCAATGGTTAGTGCCAAAACACCTACACAGTTCCAATTTTAGTAACCACGCACCTCCAGTGCAATAACACTAAATGAGCAAACACCTTCACTGCACCAACAATGTGAATGTTTTTGCTTTTCCTTGTTTCAGATCCCGAGGAGCAGACGGCTGCCCAGCTGTACAACCTTCAGAGATGGGCCAGGGAGAAATGGAAACACAGACATAAGGTATCTACCAAGCCTGAAAGTACCAGACCTATAACCCCCAATAAATGTTTGTTCGCCATCAAATGCCGTTTTTTTAAATCATCCTCTGTTAGTTCATAATAGCTTATATTGATTTTTTAAGGAACAAATTTCATGTGAACAATAAGACTGAAGAAAGGTTATACTGTTATTACCCTGGCCTTAGCTCTGCATAGATCACCTCACCTTGGTTGAGCGCAGCACAATTTGTCTAAATTTGCTGAAGGAGCTCATTAGATGGGGTTTGAATCGCGGCCCTTTGATGGAAAGGAGAGAGTCAGTACCACTACACCACAATGCTTCAAAAATAATGAAACAAGTGAAAAAGTAACAAATGAAAAATTGTATCATTTATCCTCATTTATGTTTGTTCACTTGGCTGTTCTGCAAATTAAGAGGAACACAGGTAACATCTGCCCTGACTTGATTTACAAATGTACAGAAAATATATGCACATGTCCATGCCACTCATTAAATGGAATGAACACGTCCCTGACCTCACAGAAAAGAACTCTTATCATGAGTGCATTTATATTTTAATAGTTTCTGCGCTACATAAATGATATGTTATGTTTAATTTATGTTCATTTTTTATTCCAATAATGTTCCCATTTGTAGGATTATCTTTTTTTAAGTTTTATTTTATGATCTGTTTCAATATTCAGAGCTCCATCTTCAAGCAGCTCTCTGAGCACGAGAGTAGCAGATCTAGCATCGATGCTCATAGCTACTCCAGCGGGTTTGGGGAACTCTCGTCTGAGGATAGATTCAGGTAAGATGGATATCAATCAAATCAGTTACACTTGATAATTCTTTTTTTTTTTGGTTTGGTATGCCACACTTTGTACAACTGAATTCTGCATATTACATGATGCTTTGAATATATCAATTCCTATTTTATCAGTCAGGTTTCAACTAAGGCATAAAGAAAACATAAAATTGCAATGCACCACAAGTTATTTTCAGAACTTTGTAGTTCATTGATGAACTTGTGGAGAAATATATGTGTGAGCATGATGCAATTCTTGAACTATAACTTGTATTCCAGGTATTTCCGCTTTCTAAAATCCATTAACCATTGAGATTTTGACTTTGGAGGGACTGCTTTATGAGATTGTAAGAAATTATATTGAAATGCTAATGGGCACCACTGTGAAAGGCAACCTATATAAGAAATTCTGTTTGTATTTATATTTCCATTTTTTTTCCATCTATGTTTCACAATCTCATGATCTGAAGCTCTTTGTGTATCAATATGCTTGGGTATGCTATATAACCAAACTGATAATCATTGAACATTTTCATTTTGTCTGTTTAATTTGAATTTTTTCTGATGATTGTTTTCATTATTCTTGCATATCAGAGCAATGTTTACAGATAGTGATATGACCTCACCAGAGCTGACCGAAAGCTGGGAATCATTTGACCACGATCCCATCCCTTCGATGAATCACAAAAAATTGAAGAGCCCCAAGATTTGGCTGCCGCATGCCTTCTACTTCATCGCATGGGGCGGGTCCATCTTCATCGTGGTCGCTTCTTCTCTAGTCACCATCTTCCTTGGACTCAAGTGAGTATATTTGAATAGATCCATAAAAATTGCTTATCACACTTGGAGAAACGCCAAGATGCTGGAAAATGCATGAGGAAAGAAACTAGAATGTGAATCGCCAAATTGCTGAACTAGATATTTATAAGAGAGAAAGCATGAATACAGTGATAATGCTTTCTCTCATGAGAATTAATCTTATTCAGCCATTTAGGAATTCACATTTTCATCTTCATTTCCTCATGCATATTCCGTGAGATTGGCATCTCTTAAGTTGCCGCAAGTTTTCTGGTTTATTGTCTCTTTTTGAAGAACACAAACTTCATACAAGCATTAGCAATAGCTAGATGGGCACAAAAGAAATTTCCATCCTTATAATTCTGTGGGGAAAATGTTGAACAAGATTCACACCTAGGACTTTCTTTTTTTATCATGAAGCTATGGTGAATGTTTTAATGACATTATTTACTTTGTCCCCTCCCTCTGTCCCTTATGCTCACAGTGTATTTAATAAGTCACCATTATTATTTTTTGGTCTATTAATATTTTCATTTCTTGATGTGTATATATTTCTTTTGACAGGTTCACATATGCTCAAGCCATCTACTGGATGCAGTCCATGTACTTCTCCTTCCTTCAATGTATCTTCATCACACAGCCATCTGTGGTGAGTAGTCTGAGCTGACCTTTCTTAGATAAGTTTTTGTAATAATATGATGGTGATGGAACATTTTTGTATAGCTTATAATGGAAAATAGAAGTGAGGAAGAAGTCAGAGGAACTGGAATCATCAAGAAGGTTATTGCATATCTAAGAGATATGCTGTAATATTTGTGAAGTAGTTTGGCAGGCTATTCCATAATATAGATGTGGCATGTGAGAAGGATCTTTCACCTTGTGATTTTGTTGCAGTTTTAGGTACAGTGGACATTGATCTCAGGCGTAATGCTCTTACAATGGAAATGCATATCACTCTTATAGATCATAAAGTGATGATGAATATATTTAAAAGATTGTCATTTATGGAATAGACTGCACCAATGATTTTGAACTAAGTTCAAAGCACCAGATGGCACAGACAAGGAAAAATTGTGAGTAAGTGAGTGGTATCGAACAAATATTCAAACCAAAATTAAGTTGGAATGTTAGGATATCATCTTTATGTATGGTCGTCCTGATATACCCATCAAAGTCGATAAAATTTGATCAAAGGGACAACAAAAATTAGATTCCAACATTAAGAATGTCCCATATAATTCAGATGTACACATTTTGATTAAAACTATATTTTGTTTTTCATTTCCTGTGTCTTTTTTTCAATCCTACAGATGGCCATGCTTACCATTGGAAAGGCTTGGAAGCACAGTAACAACATCAAGATATTTGACCATTATGATGACAACACAGATCTCATTGATAAACGTCTGCTACATCGATCCAGGGTGCAACTCTATGAACAGGATATGTCAAAGGTCAGTCTAAATCATATATCCATTGTGTATTTCTGTGGAAGTCGTGACATGATCACAGGTAAATCCTCTCTCTTCAATATTTTTTTTTGTGGCCAGGGGGAAGTTTCATATAACTGCGCTTTTAGTTATGCACAACTTCGTGCACAAGTGGAATACGTTTTCAGTTACTAATTTG
>BQKZ01002286.1:15064-62968 GCA_036244855.1 Temnopleurus reevesii | reverse complement strand
AAAACAATTTAAGGTACATACAGGATGCAAACATTCGCAAAAAAGTGGAATCTGTGACAAAACTCGATAAGATGCATTATTGCCCCCTATTGATGTACACGCTTTGGAATAAAAAGATATGAGGAACGCAAACTACTGGAAAAAGTCCAATATTGGATATTTCGACACCCTCATGTGGACACTCTGTTATGTTATGTTATGTAGTCATCGGTGGATATATTTTAACATGTTTAAAGTCATCATCGTTTATGCATGGGAGCGAGGCAGGATCGGATAAACTAGCCCCAAACAATCCAACATCCTCAAAGACGTTGCTCGAATCGCTTGTGCAATCAGCTGAATGCAAAATCATACCTTTCGTGGTTTGATTTATCAAGCAAAAATGTGTAATATATACCGTACGAGGACCGGTTTCCGGCTATGGGGGTGTAACCGGCCACCAAACCTCATGCAGTTTGTCTATGGCGCGCACTTAGGTTAAATGTGCGCCTAAATAAGCGCATGTACGCTTCAACACAATCCCTATGGAGGCTCAAATCACCAGGCAGGCGGCCGGAAACACCCGCCCCATGTCGCTTCGCGATCGCCGATTGCTGCGCGAATATACGGGCGCCATTCATTAAGTTATGCACATCAATTCAAAGCCCAGAATTTCGGCTAAATTATGATCTAAAAATAAACTTGAAATGCTGGATCTTATGACTTGTGGAAGAGCAAAACTGCTTAAGCGGCCGGAAACTGGTGCCTATACGGTAGCACCCCAAAAGTAGTAGTAATTGTTTGATATATTTTAAATCCATCATCGTTTATGCATGGAGCGAGGCAGGATCGGATAAACTAGCCCCAAACAATCGAACATCCTCCAAGGCGCAGGTTTGAATCCGCTGTGCAATTAGTTCAGATTCTAAACGATTTTTGAAAGCGCTATATCCTCCCGATCGATCTCTTTTCTTTCCATTGCTGCCAGTCCGAAAGAGGGCGCGACCCCGAGAATTCACGGGCGACGAAGACCCAACATTCTGGCGTTCTGTACGAAGATATGATCACGCCATCTACCGGTCGTACTCGTATACCACTGGGGCAGAGCAAATATGAAACCCTTCAGAATCTGAACTACTGTGCAATCAGCAGAATGCTAAATCATACCTTTTGTGGTTCGATTTATAAACCAAAAAGGTGTAATATATAGCACCCCAAAAGACACATCCAGCATTGCCTTCGTTCTTTAAAGGTATAGATTCGTAATGACCGGGATGCAGAAAGTGATGTTAAACGAGCTGATGTATTCACAAGTTGCTTTACATGCCTAAATATTTCTGTGTAGGATATTAGGAGTACATTTTTGTTCGTATTCTGTGGGTTTTTTTTACGTCGAACACGTCAATCAGCCATTATTCCTACGGTGTGCTAAGTGCCTTAGCACGGGGGAGCGTCGGCCTGAAATGGGCGGTGCGATCAGTGGTATTGTCTGCGGTGTGTGAGTTCGCGTTCATTTTGTACGTGAAGCATGTTCTGTAAGGGAGTACGACCGCAGCATGATTTTTTATTTTGCGATAATTAAGTAATTTCTAGGTCGATTTCATTCAAACAAACTATGAACATGCTCTAATTTACTGTTGAAAAAACTGCATTATGGTAATAATTTTACTGCAGCTCGCAAACTAGTTAGATATTTGAAGCGCCCTTCTCCCAAAACTGGTCTATCGCTTTAAAGGTGCAGTTAGTGCACTTTCATTCGTAAATGTGCAATGTGCATTGCAATGAAATGCCATGGTGCAAATATCAATACCCTGGCGGCTTTTCACCATATCGTTCTTAAAGTTACGCACGACTGAAAGCAGGACTGAACTTATGTGCGTTAACGAGCCTAAAGCCCCGGTCACATAGGACCCCGGAAGCAACACGATTCATCCCGACTCGTTGTTCTGAGGCAGTTAACTGTGAATTAACAAAGAGTCGGGGTGAGTCATGTTGCTTCCGGGGTCCTATGTGACCGGGGCTTTAACGAGCCTAATAAGCATAATATTCTCGGTCATCCAGCGCAAGAACTGATACCAGTCGTTCTTAAAGTATGTCGTATCTTGGTGAAACACGGCCCAGGATAACAATATTTGCAAGAAGATGGGACTAATGGAATAGATGCTCTATGAAAAATTTATAAAAGCAAGACAAAAACAAGAAAGAAAAGGGAGGGGGAGAAGATGACAGGATACTCTAGACCCTTTTAGAGTTTTGGTTGTCAGGAAGTTACTGCATCCGTTTCAACCCACGTTTAAGAGCAACCCAGAACACGAATGACCATGGGCCTGTGACATAAAAGATGCAATTAAACTTACGATAAATATTTGTCGTAAGTCTATGGCAAAACATGTACCATAGAGATACGATAAATTGCAAAATCCATCGTATCTCTTTTATGTTACAGGCCCCATAAATGATCCAAATCCAGAGTCTGAAACCCCCACACCTACTATTCTCTCTGTAAATAATTCATACGAAACCAATAATGGTAGTAAAAGAATAAATGCTACGAAAGAAATTCGATAGAATTAATTGCAGATTATGGTTTCCGTATATAATGGAAGATAATAACGAATTCTGTGGTCCAGTAATATGCCATAGAAATAATAATGTCGCCACAAGTACTTTAAATTTGTCACAATGGGATATTGCGTTGGCTTTTTAGGAAACTAAGGACCGTTATAAAATGGTAAAATAGCAAAGTGTTAATACAAAAAAAAGCTTTTATTCTGCTTGGGGAAAACCCGCTTTCATCACAAGCAAGGGCTATAAAAATGAACAGGCTTTTTAAAAGGAAACACATAAATCAATATTAATCAATTTTCACCCGTTTTTATGAAAAGAAAATCAAATTTTGCCCTGAAAGGGCGTATTGAAAGTTGCGTTAATTGCTAAAGTTATATGTAGGAAAGAACGACCAATAAATAAGGACAATATGGAAAAAATAGAATAAATGCCCTGTAGCAAAAAGTCTTTACTTTTAGCTTTTCACTTTGTTTCCCCCCTTCCAGTTTCCATCTTATTCTGTCCCAATTAAGGCCTGGGGTCTGTAACATAAAATAAGTTTGCCATCAGTTGTAAGCTTTAGTAGATGATTTGCCATAGACTTACATCAATCGTACAATGCGACTGATTGGAAATCTGAAAGGATTATGAAAAAGCTTTCCTTGTATTTGCCATACTTTACAAGTGTGTGAACTCTCATAATAATCCACATATAAAATACCACTTCTACGAAGTTTTCAGTGGCATTATTGCAAGCAACCACATTTACACTCTCAGCACAGCAACTAAAACTCTTTGAAATGTCGGAGTGCAATAAACGCAAGAAAATGTAATAACTGCAAGAAAAACTCGATTTGTCTTATAGAGCACCATCAAGACCATTTGGCTATGTATGACCTATACATTAATGGATTCTACCCACTTCAAGATCTAAATTATTGAATCGTTATTGGTATTTCATTTTACAACAGCATGGAATACAAAATGTTAAAGGGGAATTTCTAACTTGCTTGGGAATATTAGAATTATCATATTTTTTAAAAAAATAGGCAAAGTTTGTGGAAGTAACAACACATTCACTGCAAAAGGTGTTGGGCAACAAATAACAAAAATAACTGTTTGGCATTTTTACTTCTCCCTCTCCTTTTCTCTTCTTTATCAAGGTATTTTCTATTGCGAATATGTTCAGTTAAACATTTCATTCTAGGGACCAGCGTTTCACAAGCATTGCTTCAAGCTGGTTCCGATTTAATTTTTTTATTTACTTATTATCTTTGAATAACATACGGTATCCGTACTTCTAAAATCACAATTATGTTGTTATTTGATGCATCTATGATTTTTGGTTTTGGTTTACCTATTATCTTTTAATATCGTATCCGTACTTTTAAATTCACAATTATGTTGTTATTTGATGCATCTATGAATTTTTTTTTTCGTTTGTTTGTTTGGAAAATGAAATAAAAACGAATCTTGAATCTTGAATCTTGAATCTTGAATTGTTAAATTTACTTGATGTTGGGAAAGATATGGATATATCTTGTTGGTCAAGTTGTAAATATATAAATTGTAGAGCATAGGGCCTATGTATTTGCATAACAGATGAGGAAAACATTGCCTAGCAATTTGTTTGGTTGGCTATTCGCCAATTATTTGTTTTGCAGTGTTAAAGAGGATGACTTCATCCTCAGCTTTCTTCATCAATGAAACTCTTTGGAAAGTCTGTCACTTTCTATTTTCCATGAATAACAAATGAAGACTTACGAAACTGAAATAATGGATTTATAGAGCGCCTGATCTTAAGGAATAGGTTAGGATGGTAAAGAAGAAAAAATTGCTCACTAATTTGCATCCTCTTTGTATTTTTTTTGCTTATCGTGTGGAACAAAATGGTGCAAATTACACCATTTTTTGGTTTTGCCGAAGATAGCAACTTTTGCGAAGCTTTGCAGCCTTTGCGCGACGTTTCACAAATTATTTCATCATACATTTTGTTTGACGAAGGCAGCCAAATATTGGAAAGAACGAATTTAACTTCTTTTTCTCCTTCATGATCAAAACTCTTTTCAAGGACTGTCACTTGACGAACCTGAAATAATGTAGTTATAGAGTGACATTATCTTGAGTATAGCGATTGGTAACCAGCAGAGTGAATCGGTGTGAGGATAATAAGGAAACAAATTTGCACACTTGTTTGTACTCTTTAATGCATTTTTTTACCTGAGCGTGTAGATAAAAATGGGGTAATATTTCACCATTTTGAGTTTTGCCAAAAGTTGCACATTGTTGAGAAGGTATGCACCCTATGTGTGCCCCCTTTTACCTTTTATTTCATCATACATTTGGCTGGCGAAGGCAATCAAACATTGGGAGATACGAAATTAACTTTTGTTTCTCCTTCATGATCGAAACTCAATTCAATTCAATTCATTTTTATTTCAGTCAGATTAAAAAAGTACATACATATAGGGTAAAAATATATATAATATAAACGAGTGAGGAGACAGCTTGGAAGACAAGGGTCTTATTAGCTGCTGTCACTCTTTTCAAGGACTGTCACTTTCTATTTTCCACGAATTGAAAATAAAGATCAGATACGAACCTGATATAATGTAGTTATAGAGTGACATTATCTTTAGAATAGCGATTGGTAACCAGCAGAGTGAATCAGTGAGAATAATGAAGAAGAAACGTTTAGCGTACGCCATGTCATCTTTCATCCCGCACTGTGCCGCGGCCCGTCTCGTTTTCCGGATGCTAAGGAACATAGCTTGAAAAGAGCGAAAAATATTATTACATTAGGCTTCTCATGTCGACGCTTGAGGCACATCACGTGTTATATTAGATTGAAACATTGATGAATTTCTGAAGGCTTTATAAGATACTTTTCCCCTGCCTCTGTCGCGATTATTACATTCCTGGGAGCTCATATTTTTTATTTTTAAATGTGTTCCCTGTTAAACACATTATACTTGAAGACATTTGAAACCGTACACGCTTTCCCACTTAAGATTGCACTTGTACAAAAGTCGGTCGGGTGAGCAATATACATGAAAGAAATTACGCACTAGCATTGCTCATCTTCTTATACATGGGTCTTCTCTGGACTTGTAGACAGTGAAAGTTCAAATAAACCAAAGCGGGTCGACAAACTTTGATTTGATTTCCAAACATTCCATCGAGATTTTTGGGGGAATCAACTCAGATAGCACTTAAAGGTATAGTAATGATAATAATAATAATAATAATAACAGATGCAATTTATATAGCGCGCGTATCCACTCTGCTGAGTGCTCAAGGCGCCTTACATTATTAGTAACCTGGTTTTAGCCCGGCAACCATCCACGGCGCACTTGGTATTTCAAGGAATAAATATTCCTGCTAGGTAGCCATTCACCTCACCTGGGTTGAGTGCAGCACAATGTTGATGAATTTCTTGCTGAAGAATTTGACGCCATGGATGGGATTCGAACCTACGACCCTCTAGTTGAAAGGCGAAAGTCACGACCTCTACACCACGGCGCCTCCATAGATTAGTAACGGTCAGGATGTAGAAATTAATGTCAAACGATTTAATGCAAATATCAGTGTTTCCTCCAATCAAAATCGAGGATTACATGCGATTAGTCAGCGTTGACCAATTGTCACTGCCGACAAGCTTCACGAAACGCCTTCCCGGTGAATGTTTCCTATCTTGAAATATTCATTACTTTAATTACGATTGGTCATACTGACAGTTCATCTCACTTTATGATTTTATCCAGAGCGGGTTCAATCTATCCTCATTAAAGTAGAACAAATTTGATATTAAATACCCTAAAGTTTTGTATCATTGTGGACTTTGGGGGCCTAATTGAGCATTCTATACCATTTTTGTTCACTATAGAGAGAAATTTGAACGAAAAAACCACTAATAAGTCATTTAATAATCACCTCCTGGATGAGATGCGCAGAACGTTTTTTAACTTATGCTACTGCGCAACTACGTCATCGATTAGCGTTGTGAATTGACTGCAAAATACATAAACGCACGTTCGATGTATATAGTTTCTGAATCAAATCGGGGATAAATTTATGTTATTCTTTGTTTTTCACTTATTCTATCTGTATTAATGTCTATCCTTCCGTTATCCTTTTATTAATTCTATTTTAATGATATTTTTATGAACGGAAATGAACCCCAAAGTGTTATATACACCTCCAGGACCATACTCACATAATTATAATACGCCTTTATGAAGATCCCAAGTGTATTCCACTTTAAAGGGTGTCTGAGGTAACGTCAAAAAGTGTAATTTGTATATTTCCTCATCATATAAAATTAACTAAAATACTGGTGTCCGACATAATGTGGACTATTGGTTAGGGAGTAAAAGAAGCAAAATAAATGGTGGAGGCGCCGTGGTGTAGTGGTCGTGACTCTCGCCTTTCAACCAGAGGGTCGTAGGTTCGAATCCTACTCATGGCGTTAATTTCATTCAGCAAGAAATTCATCCACACTGTGCTGCACTCTACCCAGGTGAACAACGGGTACCTGGCAGGAATATTTATTCCT
The DNA here is from genome assembly GCA_036244855.1 of Temnopleurus reevesii. Taxonomy (NCBI): domain Eukaryota; kingdom Metazoa; phylum Echinodermata; class Echinoidea; order Temnopleuroida; family Temnopleuridae; genus Temnopleurus; species Temnopleurus reevesii. The sequence continues at coordinate 55,887 of BQKZ01002286.1, read as the reverse complement.
TGAAATTCAAAGTGCGCCGCGGATGGCTGCCGGGCTAAAGCCAGTGTAATAATAATGTAAAGCGCCTTGAGCACTCAGCAGAGTGGATACGTGCGCTATATAAATTGCATCTATTATTAATTGAAGAAAGTTGATCAGTTGTCTCACGATGTGCAAACGTAGAACGTTAGTATAGTTAATACTATTATTATTGTTATTATCATTAAAGAAGAACTAAGAAGGAAATCACAAATACAGCATATTTAAAAAGTACGAAAAGGTGATTATGTGGATAATCTTTTGAAAGAACTGATTTATATCAAATTCGATCATGTAAAAAAAAACAAAAAAAAAAAACGATTTTATGGCTCATTTTTTGCATTTCGGTTTCGAGATCTCTCGACTTATTTCGTCTTATTTCGGTAATGACGTCAAGGAAAGTACATTTGCAGAAGGAGCCATCCAGCATAATTTTAGAGGGCAAACTGTCTTCCGCTACATGCTTTGAATTATTCTATTTATTTACTTGTATGTCCTGTAAAGCTATCCAAAATACTATGACGGCAAACGCTCTTGTAAAGCCCCGGTCGCTTAGGACTCCGGAAGCAACACGATTCACCCCGACTCTTTGTTAAGTGCGTTATTTATGTGTCCCATTGTTTCGCTGTTTGAAATAATGTTCATACCGGTCGTCTTTTGATTGTCAATGCAAACCGATCAGTTTTAATAATTCAATATTTCGAGAAATGTTTTTTTTTTAAATCCCAACATGAAATGCGTACTGGGATTGTATTTATGTAATTGTTTTTATGCATCTGATTATGTAATCAGATGCCCTTTGTTGGAAAAGAAGAGATTTTGTGAATTGGGTTAGAAATGATTTACCTGTATACGACACAACAATAACGAAAAATGTAGTTGTGTTGATTCCGAGGAAGAGAAACGCCGAGTACTCCCAGCCCTGCATTCTTGGCTCATGAAGATGAAGCGGGAAACAAACGCCATTGCTCCCGTAGAAATTCCCGAAGTACGCAACGGGGATCATCGGGAAAACAGCCAGCAGTGTCCCGATGAACCAGATGAAAACGAGGACGGCTATAGCACGTTTGGCTTTGATTCTTTGAAAGCTGTACGGGTATACGATGATGAAGTATCGCTCGAGGGAGATGAACATGAGAGTGAGGACTGAGACTTCGCTCGAGATCATAGCGAGGAGTCCGGATACTTTGCAGGTGATACCGTTTGTCCATTCCAGCGCGTATTGGTTGTACTTGTCCCGGAATCGTACGTCTTGGGTACCGATTATTAGCAGGTAGATGCCCATTAGGAAATCAGCAGCTATGATGGAAAAATGGATAAATAAGAACGCTGTTAATAATTTCTGCAGAGTTGTAGATTTGGGCTTTTGCACTTCATCTCAAGACCGATTCACACCTTTGCGTTTTTAGCCTGCATCGGCCCAGTGTTTTTGAAAATTAAACAGGCTCCCTTGATGCATGTCGTACGGTGGACTGACGCTTGGCGTACACACGTTGAGCGCAAACCTAATGTCAGTCCATCTTCTGATCTGCGTATGCTGTGCGTCCAGGGAGCGTTTTTTTTTTCATTTCCATCAACGCTGGGCCAACGCAGGCTAAAAACGCAAAGGTACGAGTCAGCCTTTAGACTGATATCAGGCAAGTGAATGAAATTACTCAGTTGATTGATTGGCTCTCTTACTTTGTGTCATGATCTTTACAGCCGAGGAAAATTGTTCGCATTGTAAGCTGATATAATCATAATGTATTTTCTTCCGTATTATTTATTTATTCATTCATTTATTTACTTCTGATATTTATACAGGGTGGCTCATTTCGCCAATTTGGTGGTCTTCCATAAGGCCCTGTTTGCAAACAATAACAAATAATTATAACATTAACATTCTAAAAGCTGACTCACACCTTTGCGTTGATAGCCAACGTCTTCCTAGTCATGTCGGTCTTTAGGCTGCTACTTGAACGCAGAATTATGGAGAGACGACCCCCAAACTTGTGCGTACTTCGCACGCTTGACAAACTCCTTGAACGTTGGTCAAGCGTCTCCGCTCTGTATTTCTGCTTTCACAGACGCTGGGTAGACGTTAGCTATAAATGTATGAGTCAGCCTTTAGGAGAATAATATATGTTCCTTACATAATAATAATAATAATAATAATAATAATAGTAGATGCAATTTATATAGCGCACGTATCCACCCTGCTGAGTGATAAAGGCGCTTTACATTATTATTACCCCGGCTTTAGCCCGGCAGCCATTCACGGCGCACTTGGCATTTGAAAGAATAAATATTCCTGCCAGGTACCCATTCACCTCACCTGGGTTAAGTGCAACACAATGAGGATGAATTTCTTGCTGAAGGAAATTGACGCCATGGGTAGGATTCGAACCTACAACCCTCTAGTTGAAAGGAGAGTCACGACCTCTACACCACGGCGCCTCCATATGCGAGTATGTTTCTATTCATGAAAAGGTTATGATGTATTTTTGATACTCACTGCATAGGTTAATGACGACGACCGTATGAACTTTATTCTCTGCTTTCATGAAGGCTCGACTGATCAGTACACCCAGATTCCCAACACTCGTAAGGATGCCTATGGTCCAGACAAAAACTCGTAAAATCGCGTTTTTCAAGAGATTCTCAAAGGACGAGATTCCGTCGGAGCGTGGTTCACAGGTTCGTACGTGAGGGGCGTAGCGACAGTACTCAAACTTTGCAAACTCGCTATTGATTCAAATATAACGAAAGGAGACGATGAAAAGAAAAAGAAGGAAAGGGAGACAAAAAAAAGGAAGAAAATGAAGAGAAACACTGGATAGTTATTTTACTAGATATTAAAATAATGTTTATGAAAACACATCCGTTCCACAATTTTGATAAAACTCAATTACAGCCATGTATACTTTATGTGAGTGTAATTTAGTAGTTATTGAAACAGAATATTCCGTTGTAATGAAGCACACTAACCCAAAATGTAGACTGCTCTTAGAGCATTTTTACCTTAAAAATATTGCCTTATAACAATATCTAAAATAACAAAAAAAAAACAAACAAAAAGTCACATTCCTATTTTTCATAAATATAGTGATAAAAGCTGATGATTTAGGTTGTGTGGTTGAAGGTCAACAATGCAAAAAAAAAAACAAAACATACGAATGACCTTTGTATTTTCATTAACGTGCAGAGGGGAATACGGTAATGACTTTTTCAGATCATAATGCTGTTAACTTGTACTGTGTATTAAAGATAAATACATTATAAGTAAATCTCTACTCACACTTTTTCTAGCTGTTTCAAGTCCTTAAACATGTCGACGTTTATACCGGGAATAACAATGCCGCCAAGATCTCTGTTTTAATCAAGAACAAAGAACAGAATAAATGATGATGATTATAACGATCTCCTTTAGCGCCTTCCTCTTAACTGCTTAAGAAGCCCCTAAGCATCATACAATGTAGCATTACCCCCTTGGCTTTAGCCAGTTAGCAGTGGGTCTTTAATCAGCACACCGCAATTCAAGGAACCCATTCACTTCTCACCAGGGTTGGGAGCAGCACAATGTGGATGCCTTTCTTGCTGAAAGAAATAAACTTCATGTGTGGAATTTGAATTGCCATCCTGTGTCTGAACGAATATGCCACGACGTTTCCATTGTGCGGGCCTTAATGGCATCAAAGGCTTTGTATAACACTGTTTTCGTTAAACAAATCCTAACTGCCGGATTCTAAATGCTACCTAAATGGCTTATAATGTAAGCTTATAACGTAATCTTTGAAATTATTACGCGTTAAATCAACGTTTAGTGCTTAAAAAAAAATCGTGCATTAAACATATGGCCTATATAGGCACACTGTACATGAATCAGGCGTCAGTGGAAACATTTTCCACCATTTTTATAGAGATCTTGATAGTACCTGTATAACTTCCTTTTTCTTCAATGTTCTTTTAGCTTTCTTAACTGTTTTTTTTTAAACAAATCTGAATGTAATAACATAAGTCAGACCTCCTAATTTGAAAATCTTCTAAAGCCACGGTCACTTAGAAGCCCGGAATCAACACGATCGAACACGACTTTTTGTTACGTTCACAGTTATCTGCCTCCAAACTAGAGAGTCGTGTTGTTTCCGGGCTTCTATGTGACTGGGGCATAAATAATATAATCATAATGTGTGACTATGTTTTTAAGGAAAACATACTGCCAAATTATTCATACAGAACACGTATGAATTCGGGAAAGTGCTCAAGGTGCCTTTTGTATAGGCCTACCCTTGAACCGTGCTTGCACCTGTCCGCAAACATTTCAAGAATGTAACATTTCCGCCAGGTAAACAATTACCTCACCTACAGGTTATAGGTGCAGTACCATAATCAGATAATGGATGCTTTTCTCTTGAAGAAAATGAACACCATCTTTGGGATTCGAAATTGCGATCTTCCGATTGGAGATCCGTGTCCTAACTAAAACGGTTTCATGCCCTCTTAAAACGAATGGCGAAATTTTACCCAACATTGGCCAATATGCTATCCGCACAACTATTGGTTAAGATATGTCCAACTGAAAGTGTGAATTTTGTATTGTCACCAAAATATGGGCATATCTTAGCTAATAGGTGTGTACAATAGGTCCAATTTGTGAACAAATTTGCAATTATAATGTAGTTGAAAATATTGTTACCAAAACTAACAGCCTGTTCTATTAAGTGCATACAATAGTTTGTACTTCTTTATTGTTCAGTACCCTAACATTGTTTTTTCCTCCCCTGCAGTGAGGAGGAAGATTATGTAAAGCAAATTTTGATTAAAAATCGTCGCGAGTTTTATTCCGGTCTTGGTAAAAGATTACAGGAAATTTCGATTATAATCCTTGTGGTTTAATTTAGCGCATTCTCCTATCTTGTTCATCATTAAAACCATCGTAGAATATGAAAACAAAGCGGTTGAACCTAGAAAAAAAGGACATTCGCTTGCGTCAGAGGAGCATACCGTTAATAACTGTTATGATATCGTTCCAACAGAAAGTAATATTATTCATTGCATTCTTTTGGGGCGGAAATCCTTTACTAATGACATTTTCCTCTAGGTCGAATACAGGTGTTTTTGATATTACACATTGTTCAATGATCCGATGAAAGTTTTATCGGCTTTTACAAAAAATAATTATGATAGGTCCTTTTATATAGCGCAATCACTATATGCATATACTATACTGCGCTTGATACTAGATACCATATTATTACCCTGGCTTTAAAATCAGTCCGTCATGATCGACATTACTTCCGGTTGCGAGCACGCACGGACGGCGTGTTGCGTACTGGCAACAACGATATGAAAATTTCCTTGCTTACGCACCTTGCCAAGCTCAGAAACTCGGAACATTTCGTACGACTTTTAGATCCTCGTTGTCGTTGCGCGTAACTTTGATTCCTCCCCTCTTTGGCTTTGGAACGCATACTTTTGCGACTGTCAAGCTGTGAACTAGCGAAATAAATCTTGCCCACTCCCTATTCCAGGTAAAACAATATGTGATTTTCTGTTCGGCAATCTTCGCAATCAAAATGGCTGCGGACAGTTTGGCTCGCAACCGGAAGTCATGTCAATCATGACGGACTGACTTTAACTGTCGAGCAAGCCAGTTAGGCGCTCATGCATTCCAAGGAATCAATTCATGCCAGGTACTCATTTTTCACCTGGGTAGAGTGCAGCACAGTGTGGATGAATGTCTTGCTGAAGGAAATTAACGCCATGGGTAGGATTCGAACCTGCGACCCTCTCGTTGAAAGGCGAGAGTCAGAACCACCACACCACGTCGCCTCCATAATAGTGTTACAGTGTAAAGCGCGCTGATATTTGCCAATTGAATTTTGTTCGATGACGCTTTATAGGCAACCTTGCCCGTCAGGCCTTTAATTATTTGTCCATTCTTCTCACAGTGATGATGACTTATACCGATGCAGACTATCTTTTTCATACTACAAACTGTACACCGAATACACATGGTAGCTACAATATTTGGCGTGTTATATCTAATGCGAATGCTTGAATTAATGTTGTTTTCCTTGTCCGTTCTGTTCACAGTGATATTGACAAATATCGATACAGACTATTGGTGCATTTTTCCTGATTTTGCCTTGACTTTGAGATGGAAGATAATTGCATTAATTACATTTCTACAGATGTATACATTCTAACAAAGGCCGACATCTGGATTTTAGCCTGCGTTAGCCCATCGTTGTTAAAAAATTAAAAACGCTCCCCACACGCACCATATAGGCTGATCAGACGGTTTACTGACGTTCGGCTTGCACTCAAGGAACATACGCCGAACGTCAGTCCATCGTATGACCTACGTCTGTGTGCGTCCAGGGAGCGTTTTTAATTTTCAAAAACACTGGGCCGACGCAGGCTAAAAACGCAAAGGTGTTAGTCGGCCTTCATTAGAATGTATACATCTGTAGAAATGTAATTAATGCAATTATCTTCCATCTCAAAGTCAGGGCAAATAGTCTGTATCGATATGTCATTATTACCGTGAACAGAACGGACAGAGAATTTGGACAAGGAAAGCAACTCTCATTTAAGCCTTCACAAAACACGATATAACATATTTCCGTAAAATTAAAGGCCCCAGCACACCAAACACGGCACGGCATCACGGCACGGTTTTTACGCGCTATCTCCCCTGTGATTGGCCAATTGTTACAAATTTTGTGCGCGGAGGAGTGCGCTGACCAATAACAACCAAGATAGCGCGTAAATACCGTGCCGTTATGCCGTGCCGTGTTTGGTGTGCTGGGGCCTTAAGTCAAACGCCAATTCAAAGCTCCTTTATAATGCTTTTGAAAACACAACCGCATAGTTATATGCACAGTACAATACATGACGTACGGATGTATTGTCCCATTACACACTAAATTTTACGGAAATAGGATATAAGTGTTACAATAGCTTTAACAGCCAAAGATTGAAGCTTCCATATTTCCGCAGTGAACAGTTTGCAGTATGAGAGAGGAAAGGGAATTTCCTTCCTTTTCGAGTGCTGAAAGTACAAAATGGGAAATTTTCATTTGCCCAATTTCGTGTACGTTCTGCTCAATGCGTATATTACGTTTACAGTAGGCTATGCATGGGCAAATGACAAGGCGAGCGTTCATTTGATCATTTTACCTGAGACTAATATTTAAAGAGATCAAAGTAAGCGTCCGACCACACCATAATTATCTTTACTTTTAGTCACTTCTGTTGATATTTCCAGATGTCATTCAAATGATTTTTAAAGGATTTTGATAACAAGTTTCTCAAAAGGGTTTGTGAAGGGTTTGTGAAGCGACTGTTAAGTTTGGATGTGAATGTGGATTCAGATATGACGTTATATTTCTTTTATTTTAAGTTGATAATAATCATAATTACACCTAAAATGCTGAAAGGCCCCTGTAACATAAAGGTTTGCAATCAGTCTTTTTTATGTGAAAGAGAAATATAACTGAACTGCCGATTTAATACAATGCGCATGCCACAAAGATCTTGATCGGCGATGACAGCAGGGAGGTGTTTCACCAAGTCGTTCTTAAAGTTACGCACGACTTTAAGGTCGACTGGTATCAGTTCTTGCGCGGAATGCGCGTAATAGTGTGAACCAATACGCACGAGAAGGGATACCAGTCGAACGTAAAGTCGTTATTACAGTCTTTTCTATCTTGGTGAAACACCACCCTGGTCGTATTATACCATTTTAGATGGATAAAAGTGAGAAGATGGCACATCTTAACTATCTATGGTCTAATTTTGCAAATGCTCCTCAAGTTTTGTGCGATTCAGTGTACATCGGTTATTTTGAATACCAAATTCAACTTGATACTACGTTTAAGTTTGGGACGTGTACGTATTTTTCAAGCGAATAATTTACCACGAATGTTGTCGAGGGAGGGAAGAAGTGGAGGGGGGGGGGGGGGTACCAAGGGCTTTCATTATGCGGTGGTATACAAATCTAAAGCTTTCCATTTCCTTATTGTGACGTACACAGACATTTAAGAATTTCTTATTCATATCATCCTTGACATTTACAATCATATCCATTATTGAAACATGTTTCGAGAAGATAAAAATGATAACTTTAACACTCCTAAACATTGACGTATAGGAAATGAAATTGTTTATACATACTTGGTATTCGGTAGTATAGAAGTACTATTATTATCAATATCGTCATTATTGTTACGCATAGAGTACTCAAACAGAAGTTTTGTGTAAACTTTTTATCATCTAATTTCAGAGTTACGCATTCATGCATGAATTACTTTCACTTACAGATCGGGGTTACAGAAGAATAAGATTATCGAGTCCAGCGAAAATGCGTATAGGAATTGAAAGTGCTTATTAACAATGATGCATGCTTAAGCGACATAGAAGTGTTATCATTATCAATATCGTCATTATCACATTTAGAGGTTTTCGGTAAAAACTTTTACTACCTTATTTTAGGGTTAAACATTAATGCATGAATAAACTTTCACTTACAGATCAATAAGATTATCGAGTCTAGGGAAAAGGTATTATTAGGAAATGAAAGGGCTTATCAACACTTGGTATTATCATTTCGTTTATAGTCCTAAAACAGACGTTTCTGGAAAATTCTTACTTACTTATCTTATATTTACACATTTATTCATGAAATACTTTCACTTACAGATCAATAAGATTATCGAGTCCAGCGAAGAGGCGTGTTGGAAATGAAATGACTGAGTTATTTCTGAGTCTCCTGCAAAAAAAAAGAAGAAGTAAAGACAAAAAGATACAAATATGATAGTGTTAAAGTAATAAAACCACTCACGTTATGCATCAAAGGTATTATTGCTTTTCTGGACAAGTCATAAAAGGAGAAATAATTCTATATTTAGTAACTTTACGGGACAAACGAGGGAAGAACAACCCACGCACGTGGGTCGCGGTTATTATTAGTTCATTTTTTGCGTAACTGAAGGAGTCGTAAATCATACACCTACTTAATGACACGTATAACAAGGTATGTAGTAAATAAAATGTAAAATATCCTTAGCAAAGGAGCCCTACTCAGGATATTTTACACACGTTTCTAAAGGGTTATTCTTAACTAGACGAATGATCAAAACCACACTTTTATGAAGCAATGTAAGATTAAACATGTTTTGTGCAGCTGTCCAAACTGCTATCCGTGGACTCACTGTGCAACCAATTTACCATCCCATACAACATATTCTTCGGATTGATTTTGCTTCCTTTTTTCAGTACGTCTAAGGGGTGGCAGAAAGATTTGAAAAGTGTGTGTGTGTGTGTGTGTGTGTGTGTCGGGGGGGGGGGCATGTTGATAAGCATATTTATACCGCCCATATAGGCTGCACGTATTCATTGAAAAAGTGTTGGCGCCTGATAACCCTGCTTCCAAACCCCGGCTCCGCGTCCCCCATTTCAATGGAAATGAAAAGAGAAAGACTAAACCAAAGGTGTGAATAATTCCTGGACAAAAACAAAAAATATCTACGACGGACAATAAAGTGGGTTGAAATCATTTTAAGGTTAAAGGTAGAATACTTCTTTAGCAGCCTAAAATATGACTTTCCAAGATTGTTGTGTTATTTATAGTTATTCCAATGATAATTCTTCTATTCGGGCCTCGAAATAATGGACCGTGCGTTCAAAATTCAAAACAGCCGTTAACCCCTCGTTGACCAAAAGCGCAAGAGTCTCTTTCAGTGCGTATTCCGCATGGTGTGGCAGTGTATTGAAGTGCGCACTGTATGTGCTCTTATGTTTTTTTTTGTGTGTGTGTGGTACCGTAATACGATAGGAGTATCGCGATACCGTTGGTGTCAAGATGAATAGATTTTTATTTGATTAAATACATTCGACCAACATACTTCATAGAGGTTACTTTTTTAGCATATCTCTGAGGTACACAACAAGTTGTAAGCATAACCGTAATATGTGCAAATGTAGTTTTCTACCTGTAAAGGTAGATGCAGAGTGAGGCGATTTATTTTGGCCAACGCAAAACTTAATCTGACATTGTCCTACAAAATGAGTCATAATCCTTGACTCGGTGAACGGATTTTTATAAAATGAATCTCATTCGTATAGTGCAACTGGTTAAAAGATATCCGAAATTTGGCCAGTTTGGCTGGGATAATTCTTTTTATTGGGACACTCTGTATTAGCAAGAGAGACGAGATGATCAAGCGAAACGATTCTGAAAGGATTATTGATGGAATGCTGTATCAATAAAAACACTCCCACATCGACAAATGATGCTAATGGAATTAAATTTACTCAAATGTGCTCCTCCCCAAAGTCCACTCGAGATACTATTTCAATAATTCTATTCATTTATTCCGAAAGGGGGTGTTTAGGACTTACCAGTGCTATTTATGGAAATAAACAAAAGCTTTTAATCCCCTTCTATGAAATAAAAACAATTTTCAGAGAGGAATATGCAAAAGTGTTTTCCCATAAATTTTTTTTCCAACGATGTTACCTTCCAACACACGTACCCTCCCATGCCATAAGCGTTGCAACATAGACCCACTCTTAATTCCTTCAGGACACACGTATAGATCAATATCATGCACTGGCAATATAAAGACAAATATTATAAAGTATCTCAGGATTAGCTTCTGTACTCAAGAACGATAACTTTTAGGAATTATGTTGCCCGTTCTCATAACCTAATGGCCAATACACGATGTACCATCAAATTATAACAAACACATGCCCTGAAGGAACTGAAAGTGACGTCTTCAACTAACATTGGCTATTTTATTTTGCATTATATGGGGTATAGATTTTGATATTTTTTGTTCGCAGAAGTATTCAGCAAGTCATGGAATATGTTCAATTTAAAGAAAGTGAAAACAAATTTGCGAGAAGACGTTGACTAATCTGCAAGTCGAGACATTGTAATTTTCTTCCTTTGTCGTCTTTGGTCTTTGGTACCTAGGGCATAACTAAATTAAGAATGGTTTTACCCTACATAATTCATGCACCGTGCATGACACTTTAATTTCAACCATAGATATTTGTGCGTTTTTCACATTGAAGGAAAAATAAGAAGAATACGACAAATGAATTAATGGAAAACGAACGTAAGTTTGCTATGTTGCAATACTTGTGGCATGGGAGGGTATTTGACTGATGTGTGCATTCTCCACAGTCTCGCTTATTAGGAATGAAAGTATAAGTTAATCATCAAAAAGTCAGTTTTACATAATTATGCCTTCGGCCATACATGTAGCCTGTATTCGCTTTCCTTAAAGCCCAAGTATAGTTTTGGTAAAGATGAAGAAATGTGAATTTTGGGGATTTTTATCATGACATGTAATTCTTATACACATTTTGAGACCATAGCATATTTTTTTTACGAACTGATTCTTTTGAAAATTTGAATTTGACCGTTAAATCATATTCAGCGCCCTCTCTTGGTTATAGCATTATTTTGCTAGTTATCGAACATATACAAAGTTATTTCCGAGATTTGACAATGGAATGATATAGAGATATACACAACAATTAAATTCTGAAATTGTCATCCAATTCTGAGCATGGGAAGTTGTTCTTTATCAAGAAAGAAAATATTGAAATATTGTGGTGCAGCACCACACTAAAAAAAAAGGCACATTTGAGGTTATAGCTTTTCCCAAACTCGTTTCATTTCATATAGATTTGAAGACAAAATCTGGTGATGAAAATATTCGCTTTTACCAAAACTGTACTTGGGCTTTAACCTGATAAATTGTTATGTTGTGAATTCATTTTCTACAATGCACTACCTGGTTTTTAGTCTCTTCATAATCATAAGCAAAAGCTGAAAGTTGAATAATTCAAAGATCTTGGCCCCGAAACACTATTGCACGTGAAGCACCATCCTTCATTTCAATGAAAATGTATGACAGAAAAAAATATCAGGTTTAGGTTATAGATACTACTCATGAAGTCTAAGGTCCGTATCTAAGATTGCTTGCTATTTTTACGGGGGGGGGGGGGGGGGTTGGTCACTTGGAAAGCCCCCCCCCCCCCAAAAAAAAGGGAGAAAACTCCTCCATTCATTTAGTTGACGATAATTCTGAGCAGATTCCCCGTTAAACAAAATGATCCCCAAAATGAATACAACAACAAAAAATAAAGTAATAGATAAACTCATGCAGTTGGTGAGACCAAACGCAAGCACTATTTTGTTAACCCGTTGACTACTGAGTTAATTAATTCCCATAGACTGTGTGCAGGTATTACAAGCTTTCAGTAGGAAAAAAAAGAAACGGGGAAGGTGGAAGGTATATGTAGAAATACCTATAAATGAATAAGAACCAAAGAACATAAAAAGCTCAAATATGATTGATCGTAGGATTATTCTTGGAAAGCGAAGGAACTTAAATTCATCTTTTTCGTAGGAAGGAATTAAATGACATTATAGAAAGGAAATTAGATATAAATGCGGTAATATAATTATTTTCTTAAAGACAAGTATTGACATTTTGCAATATGGAATCAATTTTGACAAGGTGCTTAAATGATTGCAATAAACTGTCTCATCGCAAATGAAATTATATAGATATACATGATGATACATACAGGGTGTTTCAATAAAAACTTTACAATTCCTAACGTCTGTCAATATGGCAACTAGAAGTATTGTGAGCACTCTACTGTGAACCAGAGTGTCACCTACCGAGTGCTACTGGGGTGTTGCTCGAAAGTTGCAATTGATCGAAAGTTGCAGTTGATCGGAACGCGCCAATGAAAATCCTTGTTTCATGCGCGTCTTGTTTAATGCGTATACCGTGCGCGAATGAAAATGCGCGTTACAATTTGCAAAGTTCCAGTTGATTTGCAGTTGATTTTGAGCGACACCCCCTTAGAAAACGAATTTTCATTCACGCTTGGGTGAGCACAAGCTAACATCATGAAAGCCTCGTTGTGTACTGGTTCTGACTCTCGCCATTCAAATAAAAGATTGGCGGTTTGAATGCCGCCCACGGCGTTAATATCCTCGAGCAAGAAATTCATCCCTACTGTGCTGCACTCAACTCAAGTGAAAATGTGTACGTAACAGGAATGTATTCATTGGAATACTCGAGCGTCTGAGTGGCTAGCTCGGCGGTTATAGCTATGGCAATAACATGGTAGTATGAGGCGCATTGTATGTATATTTTAAGTGCCCAATGTAAACTGACCAATTGTTATTATCATCATTATCATTAAAATTATTATTATTTCTAGTATTATTATCATTATTATCATTATTATTATCATTGTTATTATTATCATTATTATTATTATTATTATTATTATCATTATTATTATAACATGGTATCAAAAATGTATTGCGCCAAAATGAACGATCAAGATAATTGCGACTGTACAATGAACATTCCCTGAGTCTTGAACTCATGAAGAGATCATAATGATTCTAGTATTGTTGTCCCAATTTTTCTTTGTTCTTTAGCAATCATATTTGCTTATGCATGAGAGAGAATTAATGATAGGTCTTTGGATAATCGATCACAATACACCCTCTTCTTGACGACTTAACTTGGCATTGTTCCTTTTACTTGATTATCAAAATTCATCAAATTTTTTATCACTTCGCGCCCTACACACCCTGNCGGCACTAGCTCTTGGTCAGATTTTGACTATACAGGAGGGCGAGAGAGAGAGAGAGAGAGAGAGAGAGAGAGAGTGAGAGAGAGATTTACAGTATAACACATAAAATGTGCGTATGAGAGAGAGAGAGAGGGGGATAGATACTGTATACATTCCATGGCTATCGAATATCTGCTCCCATTTTTGTTGGTAAGGTGATATCCCTATATAGAGTTTGATAAGATTGACCTCGATAAAAGAGAGAAATGGTGTGTTTCTGTGTATGTGTGTGTATGTGAGAGAGAAACAGATAGCCAGAGAAAAAGAGAAATTGAGAGAGAAAAAAACACAACAGAGAGACAGAGAGAGAGAGAGAGAAAAGAAAGAAACACATATAGAGAAAGAGAGATGGAGAGAGAGAGAGAGAGAGAGAGCGAGAAACAAAGAAAGAGAAAGAGAGAGAAAGAACCATATATATAGTGTGAGAGAGATAGATAGAGAGAGAGAGAGCAAGAGAGGTAGAGAGAAAACGCAACAGAGAGACAGAGAGAGAGAGAAAAAAAAAAGAAACAGATATAGAGAAAGAGAGACGAAGAGAGCGAGAAACAAAGAGAGATAAAGGGAGAGAAAGAAACATATAGACAGTGAGAGAGAAATGGAGAGAGAGAGGTATAGAGACTGATAGTAAAACACAACATGTTGGTGTGTGTGAAAGCGAGAGTGATCAAGGGAGAAGACAGAGAGAGTGAAAGAGATATTGGTTCCCATTTAATGGCTATCGAATATCTGCTTCCATTTTTGTTGGTAAGGTGATATCCCTATATAGAGGTTGATAAGATTGACCTCGATAAAGGAGAGAGTGAGTGTGAAATGGTGTGTTTGTGTGTATGTGTGTGTGTGTGAGAGAGAGAGAGAAACAGCGAGCCAGAGAGAAAGAGAAATTGAGAGAGAGAGAAAAAACACAACATAGAGACAGAGAGAGAGAGAAAAAAAAAAAGAAAAAAAAAAGAAGCAGATATAAAGAAAAAAAGAGCGAGAGAGAGAGAGAGAGATGGAGAGACTGATAGTAAAACACAAAATGTTGGTGTGTGTGAAAGCGAGAGTGATCAAGGGAGAAGACAAAGAGAGTGAACGAGATTGTGGTTCCCATTTCTGATTTCATGGCTATCGAATATCTGCTCCCATTTTTGTTGGTAAGGTGATATCCCTATATAGAGGTTGATAAGATTGACCTCGATAAAGGAGAGAGTGAGAGTGAAATGGTGTGTTTGTGTGTATGTGTGTGTGTATGTGAGAGAGGAACAGAGAGCCAGAGAGAAAAGAGAAATTGAGAGAGAGAAAAAAACACAACATAGAGACAGAGAGAGAGAAAAAAGAAAGAAACGGATATAGATAAAGAGAGATGGAGAGAGAGCGAGAAACAGAGAGAGAGAGACGGAGAGAGAGAAAGAAACATATAGAAAGTGAAAGACAGATGAAGAGAGAGAGACCGCGAGAGAAAGAGAGAGATAGGTAGAGAGACTGATTGTAAAACACAAAATGTTTGTGTGTGAAAGCGAGAGTGATCAAGGGGGAAGACAAAGAGAGTGAAAGAGATATTGGTTCCCATTTCATGGCTATCGAATATCTGCTTCAACTTTTGTTGGTATGGTGATATCCCTAAACGTCGATAAGTTCGACCTCAATAAAGGAGGGAAAGAGTATGGTCAAAATGATGAGCGAGAGGTAGAGAAATAAAGCGAGAGAGGAGGGGGAACAAAGAGGTAGAGAGAAACAGAAAGAAAGAGAGAGAAAAAAAGAAACAGATAAAGAGAAAGAGAGATGAGGAGAGGGGAAGAGACCGAGAACCAGAGAGAGAAAGAGAGAGAAATGGAGAGAGAGAGAGAAACATTCAAAGAGTGAGAGGGAGAGATGGATAGAGAAAGAAACAGAGAGCGAGAGAGAGAGAGAGAGAGAGAGAGAGAGAGAGGCTGAGAGAGAAAGAAGGGACTAACTAAAATGAAAAAAGGGTATGGGCGGAAGATATCAAGATTAAGAAAAGGAGGGAGAGAAATAGAGATCTGAAGATTGTGGTTCCTGTAATAAGAGCTCTCAAGCCCCGTTTCTACCAATTCGGTAACTTAATATCTTCATTTTGAAATGAGAAGGCAAGTGGATGAGAGGATAAGAGTGGGTCAGAGGAGTAGGTAGAAAGGGAAATAGATAGATAGACGATACCAAGATAATTCGATTGTGGCTCCAGTTTAGTAGCCATGAAATACTTGGCCTGTTTGTAAACCATTGTGTTAAGTTCATATGACCTTTTGAAGGGGCAAGCAGGGGCGATGTGATGTTTGAGTGTTAGGAAAGAGAAATTCAGAAATGACAAGGAAAGGATGAAAAAAGAGATATAAACAATTTAAATGATAAGATTGTGGTTCTAGTTAAAAAGCGACTGAATAATTTCTTCTAAACTCCTATGTTTAGCTCACATACGGTATCTTTAGATAGCGCTAACGGGAACGCTGGTTAGTTTGGACATAAGGGAAGCGAATAATTTGCGTAAACTAAAAATGCAGAATTTCTAACAGAGCTTTTCAAACCCTTTTCCTTTTAATTGTAAGGGATTTCCATTTTCTACTCCGAAGTCACAACTTCTGAATCCTAAAATCTAGAAGTTTCAGTGCAATCAATTTCAATTCGACTTTTATTTTCATCTTCATAATTATAAATCATATATACAAACCAATAGTAGTCCTAAACTTACAGTGGTATTTTCCATCATGTAAAATTAAAGATAAGTACAAAAGAAATTCATAATATGATTCAAATATAACTTTTACTTTGCACATAGAAGATTTGATGACATATATTCTGAATATATTTTTGTTATTGAATCATCTATATTAAAGAAATTGAGGAACCTGTTAGAAGTCATAAGCTTGTAGGATATTCACAAATCTGGTTTGATATATTATCACAAAAAATGTACAGAAAAATATAGAAAAAATTGAATATCAAGAGAAATAAAATGATAAAGCAGTGGCAAACTTTGAAAAACATACAAAACTGCGAAACAATACAGTTAGTCCATCAGAAAAAAAGACAGACAGACAGACAGACAGACAGACAGACAGACAAATCAAGAATCAAACAAACCGGTCACATACATAACTGCAAATTACAGATATTCTAAAAATCGGATAGATATTCAGCTGCCAAGAAACAGACCGGATGGAGCGTGCAGTAAATGGTGCATAAAATTGATGCCCTTAAGTGCAGAGTCTTGACATAAATAAATGAAAACATTTCATAACATGACACGCCAGTTCAGAAAGTGAGGAAATGTGTCTTTTCTTGGTAGAGTGGTCCCCTCCGTTTCCGCACATCTACCATCCTGGGTTGGGTTTCATAAAGCTGGTCGTAGATCTAATCATGACTCTACGAACGACTGGTGATCCTTTCGTGCACTCGATGATTACCCTGATGCTGAATCCCACCGAATAAAGGGTTAACAGTCGTTCGTAGGTAAATACCGACATAGCATCTATGACCAGAGTTGTGTTTCATAAAGCTGTTCCGTACATCTACGAAATAATCTACGAACGACTGATGACCCTTTTTGCACTCAATGATAGCCCCTGTTACTGAATCCCACCAAGGGAGGGGCAGCAGTCGTTCGTAGAGTTGTATAATAATAATAATGATAATAATAATAATAATAATAATGAACGGCTTTTTATAAAGCTCCTATCAATTCTTATTGAAAATTTTCTAAAATTGTAGCATTCTTACACTGGCTTTAGCAGTGAACCTATTAGGTGCATAGGCTTTTATTACTTTTTTAATTCATAAATAAATAAATAAATTTATACAGGTAACCATTCATCTCCCCTGAGTTGAGTGCAGCGCAATTCGGATGGATTTCTTGCTGGAGAAACTAACATCAAGGGTGGAATTCGACCCTCTGGTTGAAAGGCGAGAGTCAGAACTACTGCACTGCGTACGAACAGCGGTCACATAGGACTCCGGAAGCAACACGATTCACCCTGACTCGTTGTTCTGGGGCAGTTAACTGTAAATTAACAAAGAGTCGGGGTAAATCGTGTTGCTTCCGGGGTCCTATGTTACCGGGGCATTATGAAGCAAAACCCTTTGCATTTTGCAGGTTGAAGAATACCGAACGGTCAAGTCAAAACATCTATTTGACTCGACTACACACCTTGCGACTGGTGCACGATCTGATTTGGGATATTTATCATAGGAACATTCTATATGGGTAATTTGACAAATAAAATCTACCCGATTCTTGTTCTGAAACTTTATAACAAACACACAATTTTAGGGTGGTAGAGCTCTTTCAGCTGCAGCTCCTAGTCTCTGGAACGGACTTCCAAAAACCATCAAAGAAGCTCCAACAACTACAACTTTCAAATCCTTATTGAAGACCCATCTATTTGCTTTGAAATAATTAGTTTCTTAAACATGATTTGCTTGTCTTCTCCTCAAAATTTCGGTTATTTCTTTTTGTTAATCATCAATGTTTTACTTTTTCATTTGATATCGTCAATTAACTAAGTTTGTAGAAAATGTTAAGTTATGTCATTTGTAAATTGCAAATTGTTAAAATTGTACAGCGCATAGAAAATTCATGTTTTATTATGCGCTTTATAAAAATTTAATTATTATTATTATTATTATTATACTATTTCCATAAAATAAAGTGGATCATAAATAATAGATGCGGACACAACAATCACAAACCCGTTCTGATTTGAATAGCATTTACAAAGGACAATACGGAGTTAATATCGTGTTTCATAAAAGTACAAAATATGCAATGTGGACGTGCTACTCAGCTTTATACCGGAAACAAGGGACAACTCAATTTTAAATGGCAGACTATTCCGACTTCTTTCTTCCTCAGACCCCATTAGGTGTTCTTTCCGTTGAGAAAGCTTGCATTATTCACCAAGACGCCCGCCCCTAAAGGCCAACTCACAGATTTGCGTTTTTAGCCTGCGTCTGCCCAGCGTTTTTGAGAATGGAAAACGCTCCTTGGACGCACGGAGGTGCAGATCATACGATGGACTGACGCTTGGCGTACGTTCCTCGAGCGCAAGCCGAATGTCAGTCCATCGTCTGATCAGTGTATAGTGTGCGCTCTGGGCCAACGCGGGTTAAAAGAAGTGCAAAGGTATTAGTCAGCCTTTAAATGGAAAGACCATGAATGATCCAAGGTTACAGCTTTGATATGCCGCCTATAATGCTCAAGACACATACACCTTAGGGGAGTATGATGACCCGAAGGATTGGAAAGGGATATTTCGTCAGTAGAACTTAGGTCGAGTCAAGGAAGGGCATGAAAAGGAGAAAATAACTGATAAGTTCATATAGATAGCAAGGATTATGAAATGTGATGTAAAAATATGAGAGAGAGAACGGGNGAGAGAGGGATAGATACTGTAGTTCTCATTCCATGGCTATCGAATATCTGCTCCCATTTTTGTTGGTAAGGTGATATCCCTATATAGAGGTTGATAAGATTGACCTCGATAAAGGAGAGAGTGAGTGTGAAATGGTGTGTTTGTGTGTATGTGTGTGTGTGTGTGTGTGTGTGTGAGAGAGAGAAACAGAGAGCCAGATAAAAAGAGAAATTGAGAGAGAAAAAACACAACAGAGAGAGAGAGAGAAAAAAAAAAAAAAGAAAGAAACAAATATAGAGAAAGAGAGATGGAGAGAGAGAGAGAGAGAGAGCGACAAACAAAGAAAGAGAGAGAGAAAGAACCATATAGATAGTGTGAGAGAGATATATAGAGAGAGAGCAGGAGAGAGAGAGAGAGAAAACATAACAGAGAGACAGAGAGAGAGATAGAAAAAAAATAAACAGATATAGAGAAAGAGAGATGAAGAGAGCGGGAAACAAAGAGAGATAAAGGGAGAGAAAGAAACATATAGATAGTGAGAGAGAGATGGAGAGAGAGAGAGCGAGATAAAGAGAGAGAGAGGTATAGAGACTGATAGTAAAACACAACATGTTGGTGTGTGTGAAAGCGAGAGTGATCAAGGGAGAAGACAGAGAGAGTGAAATAGATATTGGTTCCCATTTAATGGCTATCGAATATCTGCTTCCATTTTTGTTGGTAAGGTGATATCCCTATTATATATAGAGGTTGATAAGATTGACCTCGATAAAGGAGAGAGTGAGTGTGAAATGGTGTGTTTGTGTGTATGTGTGTGTGTGAGAGAGAGAGAAACAGAGAGCCAGAGAGAAAGAGAGATTGAGAGAGAAAAAAAACACAACATAGAGACAGAGAGAGAGAAAAAAAAAGAAAAAAAAGAAGCAGATATAAAGAAAGAGAGAGCGAGAGAGAGAGAGAGAGAGAGAGAAAGAGAGAGATAGCGAACGGGGTTTGTGTGTGTGTATGTGTGTGTGTGTGATAACCCGCAGGAACACAAGGGGATACCTTGTCATTGATTAGACCCAAGGTCGACTCAAGAACGGGCATACAAAGGTTGGAAATTATCGACAAGTTCATATCTTCAGTAGATAGCAAGGACGTTGAAAAATAGGAGAGAGAGAGGGGAATCTTGAGCAAAAGAGATGTTTGTGTTTGTGTTTATGTGTCTCTGTGTGTGAGAGACAGTGAAAGAGAAGGAGGACGGGATAGTGGGTAAGACAAATGCAGGGGAACACGCATGTTTCTGATGAATAAATGGAGTCGATATCAATGTTTTTTTCAATATGAGAGAGTAAGGTTAAGAAAGAGAGAGAGAGAGATAGAGAAGAGCACTTTCTTGCGCGAATGAGGTTCTTACATTCGTGTATACGTGTGTGTGTGTGTGTGTGTGTGTGAGAGAGAGAGAGAAAGAACGGAAGACGAGATAACAGGCGATAAAACGAATAAGGTAAATAAATCTTTCTGGTGAACAAATGTCGATATTATTTTTGAAATATGAGAAAGTAAAAATAAAGTAGGGATACAAAAAGAGCTTGAATAAAAGCCTTGTGTGTATGTGTATACGTATACGTATATGAGATATGAAACGAGAGAGGCAAAGGGAGAGAATTGGTGGGTGAGACAAAAGAAAGGGTTACACGTATGCTTCTGGTGAAAAAAAATAGAATCGATTTCAAACTAATCGACATTAGATATTCTACATAAAGTTTTACAGATTTACAGATTAATGTGTGTACTGCATGATATCCAAGCAGAACTCAATAAATTGATAGCCTTTTATCATATTATAAAGGTATACGCAAACCATCATAAGAGACAATACTCGCCGACATAGCTTGGATGTTATTTTCGTCCATTTAGATCTGCTCAGCAAAATGATTTTTATTTGTTCTGTTCAATTTTACGAATTAATTATTAAGCTATTAACATTAATATCTTATTGTTGGAAATGTTGGTTCCGTAATAAATAGCTACATTAAAAATACCGTTACCGGACACACATGGTGCGAATAAATCACTTATGCTGACGATATAAACAAAAATCTCACTAAACCCTGAAAGCATATTTATTTGAAATGCTTTTGCCATGCTTTTAAACACGTTGAAATCGGATACGTTTCCAGCTATAAATATTAAACACACTTCAAAGAAAAAGTGGTTTTGTATATACTCCTGACAGACCATGCTTAATTCACTGCTGATATCAATGTCTAATGCAATATTCATATCTTCTATGTTATGGATTAGAGCCTTTGGACGCAAAGCGAGCCTATAGGGTTTCAAATAAAAGACAGAGTCTTGTTATGCGATATAAGAGTTAAAAGTAGGTAGAAAAGTCCCTAACTTCCCCCAAAGAGTGTAACTTCTGAAAGGTAGAATACTTCTTTTTCAGCCTAAATTCTGACTTTCCAAGACGTCTGTGTTATGTTGAAGAGTACTAAGTGTTAGAACTTATCACCAATCAATTAAGCACAAATATTGGTCATGATATGTGCATTTATTTTTATTCCAATAATAATTATTTTATTCGAGGCCTCGAATTAATGGACCGTGCGTTCAAAATTCAAAACGGTCGTTGGATGTCCGTTGACCTGAGCGCGAGATTCTCTCTCGGTGAGTCTTCCGCATAATGCTTTGTGTATGCGGTAGTGTATTGAAGTTCACGCCAAACAAGCACTAACATAGCTGTGTGTGTGTGAGTGGCATTGAGGTAATATGCGTTAGCCGTATCGCGATACCGTTGGCATGATACGGTGAGAAAGATGACAGACAATGGAATGGTCGTGGTGGTCGTGACTCTCGCCTTTCAACTAGAGGGTCGTAGGTTCGATCCTACCCATGGCGTCAATTTCCTTCAGCAAGAAATTCATCCACATTGTGCTGCACTCAACCCAGGTGAGGTGCCTGACAGGAATATTTATTCTTTGAAATGCCGAGTGCGCCGTGAACGGCTGCCGGGCTAAAGCCAGGGTAATAATAATGTAAAGCGCCTTGAGCACTCAGCAGAGTGGATACGTGCGATATATAAATTGCATATATTGTTATTATTATTAAATGTCATATACTACCTGACTAAAATATTTAATTGAAGTTAGTATTTTGGTATATCCGAGGTACAGAACAAGTTGTAAGCATAGTTTTTAAGTATCCAAATGTAGTCTTTGACCTTTAAACTTTTGCAGAATATGCAAGAACTTTATTATCAATCTTCATGAAGTATTGGAACACTATTTAACTGATCCATTTTACTGCTACGGAAATCGGCAAATTGCCATTTTTGTGATGTTTGCACATTACAATACATTCACTCTTAAAACATCCGCAAAAAGTTTGCCCAACATTGGATTGCTGTTAGAAAAATGATACAAAAACCCTGAAACATGATCAATCAAGATGATCAATGAAATTACAAACGCCCCTGTCAAAATTTTGTTTCTGTGATTTCTTTGGCAAGAAAGTTTTGGTACGCACTGAAAAATTTGGGTGCATGTACAAGTATAATATCAATACCCATAAGATAGTCGACTGTCTTGAAACTGATACAGATGGGCATCTTCGTAATGCCCTGGTCACATAGGACCCCGGAAGCAACACGACTCACCCCGACTCTTTGTTAATTCACAGTTAACTGCCTCAGAACAACGAGTCGGGGTGAATCGTGTTGCTTCCGGTGTCCTATGTGACCGAGGCTTTAGAGGCGTACAAGACAATAAGATTCCGTTTCCCGAGAAGGGCAACCGAAAGATTAATGTATTTGCAACACAGAAAAACGGACATGTACAAACGTTTAACTCCACGTGTACTGCGCCCATGATCGTGTGCGGGAGATGGGGATTGCGGGTACGTGTGTGTTTGGGGGGTACGTGTGTGCGTATGTGCATAATTATGTGTACGTTTGAGTGTACGTATGTTAGGAGGATGCCCAACGGACGAGACAACTAAAACGTTTTTCTATTTGCTCATGACAATCTCTTTATGGATTACTATAGTAATACTCGGATCAACGTTGTCACTTAAAGCGCTAGTCATAAACATCCCCGACTGAACTCGATTCAACTCGGCTCTGTGTTTATTTATTTATTTATTTATTACAGTCTTCTTAAAAAAACAGGGCAGGTGCATTCAGTTGTAAAAACTGCTTTACAAGCACACCCTGTGTACAATAAATATGCATACATGAAAAAATACATGAACAAATACAACAAAAATAAACAACAGTTTAGGAGTAGTTTAGGAGTAGTTAACTTATAACTGAACAAAGTGTCGTGAAAATGATAATGATAGTAACAACAATGGTAATAATAAAATGATAATAATAATTTGTCTTCTTTACCCAGGGTAGTCGCTATACTTTCATGAAACTGTTCTCAGAGCGCGCCCTGCAATAATGCGTCATAATTTTTTATCATTACCACGGGTTATTGGATTCAGACATGTACGCATAAAAAGTATGCACATTTTCCACTCCCAGGGGAATATTACAGAAAGGCGCTTCGAGACGCACATGGATCTTCCATAGTATGCCTGGGGCCTAAGAGAGAGAGAGGGAGAGACATCCATCAATTTCGCGGCAAACTTGATTTTTATTGATACTTTAATACATTTTCCCCATAAATAGTTTTAAGATTGATGATTGCTTTTTCAGAATACATACTGGAGAGCCGTATTGGGATTTAGGAATTATGCAGTCTTTTCATGCATAAGGGATTTTACGATGGATTTTCATAAATCCTGACATGATACACGTACACAAACAGATTGCCATGGTAACGTCAACACCTCATTTTTTTCTGAAAGAGAAGCAGACGATGCAAAGACATAAAGCATGTAATTTAAGAAACCGAAATTTCATCAGGTAGCGCAAAATTTTTGGAAACTGACACTTATGCACACACACGTACAAAAACACACATACATACACAGTTTCGAACATACTAACACGCGAGCACACACAAACCCACTTCCAAACATACTAACACGCGAGCACACACAAACACACTTCCAAACATACTAACATACGAGCACAAACACACACACACATACTCATTTCCAAACATGCTAACACGATCACATATATAAATGTACATACAACAACACCAACAGTTCAGATAATGGTTTGAGATAATACTTACAGAATTTGAAGTCTGCCCAAATGGTTGAATACCCCAGCCGGCAAATGGGTGATGTAATTGTTGGATAGATCTCTGTAAACAAAAACGAAAGGGTAAAGCACATATGAGATGTTTCTATATGTAAATATTGTCTCATTTTTAAACGTGAGCGAATTTTTTTTTAAGATAGAAAGGTGCCCATGTTAAACTATAAGACGTGTATACGTATAGCACCGTCATACACACCAACATGTCGTTATATATGAGTGATACATACAACCATTTAGGTAAAAGATAATATGTAATGAAAATAGATTATTCTCGAAAATGAATTGGCTTTAGGTGGGTACAATTTGTGATTGCTAATTGTAACAGAAATTTGCAATAAAAACAAAACGATGACTGACGACTGTCGACTGTAATAAACATTTGCTTGCCAGGCATTCGCCTCACGAATCCTTGGTCCAGCTGCGCCTGCCCTCTCTCACTTACATAGCTTCTCTCTCCATTTTTTCTTATCCTTCTTTCTATCTCTGCCCTTTCCTATATTACTATTCATGTCGTTTGTTAGATGCACACATTCTTATATTTCTTTGGTTGCATCTCCGCACTCCACCATTTCTTTATTTGTTTCTTTCATCCTTAATGAAATTATTCCTTATTCCTTATATAACGACTCTCTTTACTTTTTAGTGCAATTTTAATCTGGGGGTGTGCGTATCACAAGCTTTGCTTTTTCTTGCACATCCCTCAATTTCATAATCATAAATGACTGGTCGTTTAAATCAACCCTTAATTTGTTAACAATTCTCCTGTAAATATTTGTATGCGATTTTCCTTTGTAATTTTCTTTTAATTTATGTTTACTTAATGTTGTTCACACTTATCTTTTTGGTTATATTGGTTTTTTTTAATGGAAATAAATAAATCAAATCAAATCAATAAAATGGTTTACAAAACCCAATATAACCATGGTTTTAAAGATTCAGGGACCACGCACCATTCTACTTCATTTTTAAATGTATTTATTTACTTTTTTTTGGGGGGGGGGATGGGGCTGCCCCTGCATATGCACTGTGGATTCGCATTTTTTTTTACACACCTCCTACTGCCTTGCATGTTTTAAGTGAACAACATGGTAGTCGGAAGGGGGTGGGGGATGCTAACCCCGCGCTTTTTCCCGTTGCGCGGTCCAAGCAAGTATGCTGAAATTCAAAACAAATGATTAAAATTCTTTTTGAAAACGATAGATATAATGAAAATGCGAAAGTGATGATTAAAAAGATAAAAGTAAGATGACTTACAACTCGATGAGTGTTCCTTGAGACTTGAACGCATTCTCTGCTACCGATGTGATGCTGTTGTTTTTCAAAACTCTGGATTTTAGAGGGGTAAAAGAACAAAATAAACCATAAATGTAAGAAGTACTGTATTTTTAAAATATAACATTAACCCATTGACTACTGAATTCTGTGATTCCCATTAACTTTTTTGCAGGGACAAACCGTCTCCAGCAGTCAATAGGTTTGAGGTTCTTGAAGAACTGTGTGCATTCAAAAATAAACTTCTTGAGTAATCCGAAGTTCCGTTTAGTGGTGTAATACGAGCTTCATAGACTTTACGACAATGATGTTAGATTAAGAATCGTGTGGGAAACTTCAACTCTCATCAAGATTACGATTCTCCATTTACGCCTTTAGTTATCACCTAAGAAGATATCACTTTGAGCAAAAGGCCCAACAGCATTCAGGCATTGGACAAAGTTAACAAATTCCATCCAGACGTTTACAATATCTTTCACATAAAAATAATAATTGATAAAATGATAAAAATTAATAATGATAAATGTTTTGATATAACTAGTCAAGTCCAAATTTTATCAAACCGTAGCTGAATCATTTTGCCAATTTAGACCGTGGGCCCGGCAACCGCGGCTCAGCAGCGCCAGTTTAACATTGCTCTATTCCTTTCTTGTCGAACGCCAAACAGGGTAGCAATGATTCCTATCTTTTAACATCAATAGGTACAACGCGAATCGAACCCTGGGTTTGCTCATTCAACGAACAGGGCGGTGTTTCGCCAAGATATACGAAATACTTTAAGAACGACTTTACGCACGATGGTATCCTATCTTGATTGATTAACGTATTCCAGTCTTTCTTAAAGTTGTGCGTTACTTTAAGAACGACTTGGTCATGTTGGTGAAACACCTCCCAGGTGTGACACCTCTTCAAAATTTCGCCGCCGAACAAGAGGAAAGAGAATGTATTTTGTGCACCATGAATGCTTAGATGGGTGTTGTTAAATTTGTGTTATCCCTTGTTCATTCTGCTCACAGTGTATAAAGACTCATGAGATCGGAATGCGGTGTCAGGCGAGGCTTAAATTACTCTTCCCGCTCTTTTCCCGATCCAAGATAATCTTCCATACACAATGGGTGTCCGCCATCAAAGCAAATTACATCTCTCAATTACAAGACAGTCGCATCAAATGATTATATCCTTTCCCCAACTCCCATCTCAAACTTCAAACAAAGTTTATCAAAGTCCAATAGAAACCTTTAATTGGTGTTAGATGACTTGCAAAAGGACATTTTTGGAAAAATCGGCCGAAGCATCCAAAACTCGGCAACGTACTATTCAGAAAGTTATTAGTCAAATTTCAAGCAGCACGAGCAAAAGTTTATCATGCATAGGTTCTATATTTTTTTTTAAATCAATAGTTACCAGCATTTCAAAATATATTTCGGACATTGTTTTACCACTTGTTGTGTGAGCATTGTTTTTCGCCCAGTGTTGGGTACATTGTTTAGATAGATTGAGATAGATAGATTTTATTTAAACACGGCATAAAACCCAAACAGATACACAGTCTGGTTTACATCGGGGACGTTCCATTAACATTATAATATACAAGGTAGAATGACACTTAAATTAAGATACGTATATAATACAGATTAAGAGCAGAACAGGTCAATAAATATAAATTTCAAAACATTTGTAAAATGGAAATTAAAACAGAAAGTATACATAGAAAAAAATAACTCTTAAACTAAAAAAATATAGATACATTAAAATACATAGATTAGCTAAAAGATTATAAAAACATTAAAAAACTATCAAGATAAACATTTCGTTTTTTTATTACATGGATAAAAAGGATAATAATAATCTTAAAACATCATTACGTTTCCTAACATTTTAAGAGTGAACCCATTTTGACTATCGAAATCGCAAATCTTGTTCCATTAAAGACTAATACATAAGTAAAGTATATGGCCCGTATTCCGATAGCGAGGTTTAAGTTAACCCTGGTCTAAATATGTGGTTTAAGTATGGGAAGCCAAAAGAGGCTTGCATCTATAACAGTCGATGTTTAATTTACCATTACATTTGTCACTCATAATATTTAAAACTGTCTCGGAATAAAAACTTCAATAGTTTTCTACATTATCAGAGCATGGGAAAAGAGAGCAGTTAACATAAGAATTATTCATTGTAAATAAAGTTGTGGCACTTTTGGCTACCCATACTTAAACCTCAGATTTAGACCAGGGTTAACTTAAACTTCGCTATCGGAATACGGGCCTATGGGTTTCAATTAAAAAAAACCCTCCAATAGCGCACTTAATTTCCGACATTGGAAAGCTGGTTGATTTATAAAATATTTTCTTCTAAAACTATTGGCGTTTTATAGTCTGAAAAAAGAACTACTCAGAATGATCGATGAACATCGGAAACATTTTAAAGACCAGTCATTTATCGCTATTTAAAAAAAGCAATATAGAAAACATTAAAATAGTTTCTGTAAATATCAGTTGCAACCGGCGTCTCCAGATTGATCTAAATATGGTTGGGAGTGTAATTATCAGGTATGACATTTAAAAAGAATGAAACAGTATCAATTAAAAATCTTTTTGATTCATGCTGAGGAAGAACAGTCTCCGTTTTGCGCTGTAACTGCCGTAAGATCATTTACGTCCACTTCAATTATTACGGGCTTTATATTTATTATCAAATTCCCGCTTTCTCGCACAAGCCATTCAGTATTCCCCTCATTTGTTTCTAGAATGATACATCACATCCACTCCTACATCCTATTCTTTATGAGGAAATCTGTTCCGACGGTCGTCATTACTCCTACATTTTCAACACTTGTTTTGCTGCGTCTACAAAGAAGATCCCGCATCCCAACCAACCGTAACATCATCCATCCATTAAACCAATTTAGACATAGTTTTAATAATAATAATAATAATAGATGCAATTTATATAGCGCACGTATCCACTCTGCGGAGTGCTCAAGGCGCTTTACATTATTATTACACTGGCTTTAGCCCGGCAGCCATTCACGGCGCACTTGGCAAAAAAATCCCGACGTTTTAAGAGTGGACAACCTTGATCTATCGAAGCAGCATAATCTTGCTACAATAAAGCCCAATACAGAACAAAAATAATGGGTTTCAATAGAAAAAAACTCCATTTTGGCCCAATAAGCCATTAAATTTCCGACATGGGCGGAATAATATTACATTGAAGGGTCTTTGATTGATAATATATCTTGTTCTAAAACTTCTATTGGAGTTTTATAATCTGAAAGCAAACTACTCAAAATGATTAATGAATTTCGTAGTCATCTGGATGAAGCTATAACAAATCAGTCATATATCATTTATATAAAAGTGGGGGAAAATGGCAATATAAAATTCATGATAGTTTCTTAAATGATAATTGAAATCTAATTTTCTCATGATTTAGATACGGATGGCCATTCAATTACCACGCATGACATTTAAAAATAATGAAACATAGTCGATAAAATTCTTATCAACGCACGTTGAAGAAGGAAAGGCCCAGTTTTGTGATGTCACTGTCGTAACATTATTTACCGACCCTCCATTTATTGCGTGTTAGATTTTGATATCAAATTCCCGCTTGTTCGCACAAGCCATTTATTATTCACCTCATTTGTTTCTAGAATGATACATCACATCCACTCCTACATCCTATTCTTTATTAGGAAATCTATCCCGACAGTGGTCTTTACTCCTACATTTTCAACACTTGTCTCGTTGCGTCCCCAAGGAAGATCCCGCTTCCCAACCAACCGTAATATCATCCATCCATTAAACCAATTTGAAAACGACACATAAAGATGAGGAAATCATGAGGAAATTTATTCCGACAATCGTCATTACTCCTACATTTTCAACAATTGTCTCCAAGAAAGATCCCGCATCCCAACTAACCGTAACATCATCCATCCATTAAACCAATTTGAAAACGACACATAAAGATCTAATAACCCAATTTCCATGCGATCGGGTTTTGAGAATGGAGCACGTTCATTTTTTTCTTTCAACGAAAGATTATATTGAAATCATTAGTAAGCAGAAGAGAATCACCAGCGAATACAAAACAAATATATGTCAGAAGCGGATTCAGGGGGCTTCCCGGCGCACACCCCCTATTTTTCGGCCCCCAAAATGAAAAAAAAAGGAAAAAAAAGAGGGAATTAGGCGGTATATCACTCACTTTATATTTTTTTTTCTATATAAATATTGTCTTAGATGCAAAGAAATCGCATTTAGGGATATTTAATTTCATTTTTTCGGACGCCCCCAAAAATCGAACAAATGTGCCACGCCCCCTTTTAAAAAAAATCCCGGATCCGCCCCTATATGTTGCGGCTCAAGTACAAAGTTGCATTCTTTGCAAATGACATTGTCTCCATATATCTAACAATGAAACAGACAACATTTTAAGAATACACGATGTTTATCGGTTAAATCTTGCTGTGCTCATGTATTAATTCCACAAAAAAGAACTCCCTCATGTCTTCAACACAATTTTTAGAATCAATAATGAAATACACCGGTACCCCACACGACAAACCAAGACGTTATATCATATACCACGGACCCGCACTGCTCTGACCCAAAGCACCTTTATATACACCGGACCAAAATATTGGAACTCCCTACCCAGTGAGATAAGAGAAACGTTAACTTTGGGCACATTTAAGTTCAAAATAAAACAATTTCTTATATCGACTTACAATCATTAAAAATGTAACGAATAATTTATCACAATCACATGATTAATTTAATTTCCCTCCTCCCCCCTTCCACGCTCCCTCCCTGTTACCTAGCAGCACGTCCCTATCGTCTTCTTGTTTTCTCTCTTCTGTTTTTTTTCTATGTGTTATTTTTTTGTTCAGCTTCTCTCCTCTTGTTTATTTTTGTAATATCTGTGTATATGTAATTATTATGTAATTATCTGCACATCTTGTGTATTATTAATGTAATTACTAGGGGCCAGCCATCTTTTCAAGCCTCGCTTCTTTGCTGGCCTCTATTATTTTAATTTCTTTTGTGATATCAGTTATTGTAATATTATTTATTTACTTATCATATGACTGTATTATTATCAAAGGAATTGAAAAATTAAATAAATGATTTGATTTGATTTGATTGATATGGTATTAATTACTGTCTCTCATTCAGAAACTTGTTTAATAAGCATAGTTTTAAAGGAATGCAGCGATAAAACTTACAAAACTGTCAAAGATGTATTTCCAGCGAACGAATCCACCTCAATAGATCGAATGTCGTTTCCTTCAAAGTCGCTTTAGTAAAGAGAGAACAAAAACAATTGAAAGTAAAATGATAAAATGAGGTACATCGATGATGGCGTTGTATAATAAAATTAAAAGATAAGACGCCAAATTGTATGAAATGCATAAACAATAAAAAGATGGTTGGAAATTCATCAGTAAGCATTGACACATCCAATAGTAGATTCTGGATATCTAACAAGTCATTTTCACAGGAAAATTAATTTCAATCTTTTGACAATAAAGTATTTGTCAAATTCCGTTGTATTTTTTTATCGTATTATCAAGAAATGTACTGCTAAGGCTTTCTAGTTTATGAAATTTTAATATTTTTCTCATTCAATTCCAAACTTATTCCAAACCCATGATGAAACTTTGAATTCACTTATTATATCCTTTCAAATGTAATGTACATATTATTTATAAACAATTTATTTCTTCAAATATTGCATTGTAATGTCATATATCTCATGGTAGCAGCGTTGCTAAAAACGTTTATGAAATATACAGACCGCGTTTGATCAAAACTCTAAACGTCATCAGCATGTAATCGCCGTGCTAAAGTATATAACGTATAATGACTTCCGGTTTACATCTTACAGAAAATTTCTAGCAACTCCGCGTCCATCAGACCTTTTGTAATTCAAAAGAGTTTATTCATATAGCCTAATTCCATAGACTTAGTATATAGTCTATTTCACACGAGCTCAAATCGTCAGATATGTTCCAAACAAATATCTCTATCTATGAATTTATGCATAAGCAATTACAGGCTGATATCAGTGTAATCCTAGGGGATTATGAGAATGAACAAAACCATATTATCAACAAAGGGCAATGATTGTCTGACTCGGCTGAGAATTCATTTTTCTAAGAAATTCTGGGCCCCGTAACATAAAAGAGATACGGTCAACTTTGCGATAAATCGCAAACTTTTATATATGGTTTTCCAGAAACTTGCGATTGATATCAATCATACGATAGTTTGGAATGCTTTATGTTACTGGGCCCTAGTAATTATACTTACACCCAGGCTACAGAATGTAAATCTCGAAGAGCAACTCCATGATTTAAATCCTTGATCGCATTGCTGCGTAGATCCCTAAAAATAAAACGAAAATAAGAGATAAATTGAGCCGTTTTATTTAAAGATAATCGGATACTGATCACAAAGGCATAGGGAACTTGATGCACGAGACTAACACGATATAAACTATTTCCGTAAAATAAATTGTGTCACGTGACAATAGATCCATACGCCGTTTAATGAACATGTTGAACTGTGCGGACACAATGTTACACAACAAATACAAGCCGGTACCGATATGAATAGCATTACAAAGGAGCATTGAAATTTGCAATGATTTAATTTTACGGACACAGATTATCTTGAGTTGAGTATATTCTATAGAGAGTTCTGACATATATAGTATGAGCTAGGTCAAAATGATGTCCCACTGTGTGTAATGCAAGATATTTAACTTCCTTTTTTCTCGGGTCGACTTGTGGCTTTATCAAATATTCTGTTCTAATATGAAATGAGCCAAATCGACAACGTGAGATTTATAGGGCGACGTAGAAACTTGAGTGGAAGCATGTTAATGGATTGAATTACAAATCCATCAGGTTATACATTTTCATGTAATACGGATTACCACTCTTCATAATTTGTATCATAACATTAAGCCCCGGTCACATAGGACCCCGGAAGCAACACGATTCACCCCGACTCATTGTTCTGAGGCAGTTAACTGTGAATTAAAAAAGAGTCGGGGTGAATCATGTTGGTTCCGGGGTCCTATGTGACCGGGGCTTAAAATCCATCAAATCTGCAGTGTAACACTGTTGCAAATGATAAAATAGTTCCAGATTATAAATGTAGCACTTGATTCAATATAATCCTCGTGCCGTTAAAATTTGATAGTTTTTACCTTTACGTTGAAGTTTTGTAATAATATGTGAACGTTAAAATTATGTTAACATTGAAAGCTTAAGCTCTCTTTGACATCAATATTAATTTTCCGCTCAATACCCCCTAGACCAAGATATTTAAAACACAATTCAATTGCAAAACGATTGATTTTCATGATACACGATAATGGAGCCAGCTGGTAAGGTTTCTCAATTAAAGATTCATTACATGTCACTGTAATAATTCCATATAAGCCCAGGTGATTGATAGCAGATTGGGAAAGGTCTTTTTCGTGAATTATTTATGACTAGAATCGAAATCATGATAGTTGTCGAATTTTGAATGGCTTGTATTTATAGGCGTATTAAATAGTGATCAAAGTTTAAACTTAAGAAAGGTTTACACTTAGAGCAGAAACATTAATGTGTAACAAAACTACGACAGTCCTACGGGAAGCTTGTACAGGCGAATTGTTCAAATAGCAGAGGCACTTTATTTTGGTTGAGAAGGCGACTTGTGGAAACTCATCTTCACGTCTTGTTTAAGACGAGAATGCGAGAGGGCAACTTGTACTAACTTGCCCTAGCCCGTTGTCTGGGAGGAGAAATTGAGAAGGCGACTTGTACAAACTCGCATTCGTGTTGCACTTATAAACCTCGGTAGAAGTATCGTAATTTTTGAAATCTTAAGGTTTTGGCTCTCAGTATGAATTCAACAACAATGAAATTTTACAGCGAGTATTTTTTCGGTATTTTTTTTGTCCGAATTATCCAATAATCTCCCCCTTATGAATGTAAACAAAAATCTTCACATACAAATCCGGCAGCTTCAGATAAATTCGTGACATTGAATATGGCTGATATATATTTCGTATCTGATCTCTGCAACATTCATTGTGGTCGACAAATGGCAATGTTAATACGTACTAACTCTAAATTGTGCTTTCAATAACTTGCAACAAACAAAAATACACACACAATCACTCACACATACTTGTATTCGTAAATTTTGAAAACATGATTGCAAATACTGTGCAGAAAAAAATTTATTTTAACAATATGAAAATATATTTCACAACATTCGATTAATCTTAATTGTTACTTATGACTCTAATATTTTCTTTTAATATAATACCCATTTTTTTTTGAGGGGGGGGGGGGTGTAAAGATTTTTTTAAAACCAAACCCTTTTTAAACAAATGTTTTGTCTGAAACAAATCGTTGGTTGAAATTTCTCCAGACAAATTAATTCAATAGATTTAAGTCATTAACTACTGAATTCTTCAATTTCCTTTGACTTTGTGCATGGATTCTCAATTCCAATAGTCAATTGGTTAAAAAGGTACGTATGTACATTAATCAATCAAAGTACTTACAGCCAATATAGACGCTCCAAACCAGTAAACATCCCAGGCTCTAGACTCTTTAGTTTGTTTCCATTCAAAAATCTGAAACAACAAGAGGAGAATAAGTTCCATTTGCCACTTTTTATGGAAACACGTTAGATTTATTTCATGCCCACCATGGGAATAGGCGTACATCTTATTAGCTTAATTGTAAATAATAATAATTAATGATAATAATTATTAATGATTAGATAATTTATATAGTGCAGTCACTATATGGATATACTCTACTGCACTGTGATGTTAGGGTCTGTGGTTATTGTTACAAAAATAATGCATATAGGTACAAGATATTATTGAAAGGCTTCAAGAAATTAATGAGTTTTCAATAAGTTTTTAAAAACAACTATAGATGGAGATGATCTTATTTCTTTACCAACCGACCGATATATGTTAATAAAGAACTCGGTAATGTATTTCGAAACACAGTATCATGTTCTGGATAAATTTAACCTCACGCCGTCGATTCTCTTAAATCCGGAAACACCGTTAGAAAATCCTAATCACAAAGGGCGGTGCATTAATATAGTGTCCATTAGAATTTATGAGCAAAACGTGGCTGGCATTTATTGTACATTATGCATTGTCCCTTTTGTATATAGTCTTAGTGGAAAAGTACTGATAATGAACAATGCTGATTGTAAAGATTAAATTTTAATTTTGAAAATTCGGATTATATGTTTTTTTTTTTACAATGAACTTCATTTAATAAATCAATCTCTTGAACGTAAATTATATAAATGAGTACCCCGAGTGTCAATTCGAGGGCCACTCTTATTTCTTGTTCTGAATATTTGGAAATCAGATGGAATTCGTTGCCGATTATTGATTATCAGACCACATAGTTAATGTTTTTTGTTATACTAGTATTACCATGATTATTTTCTAATATCTTTGTTGTCTTATTAATACAGTAAGAGAGTTTTCCTGGGCTCTTTTGCTAGTCAATAATGAATATCACGACTATCTAATCAATTCTACATCATAATCAGGCTTAGTCGGCTTACAATCTCATCACATTATTCGTACCTTCACTTAAGAGAGAAGTCCCGAAAGAGGTAAAATGTAGGTTAATTAATGAGACGTCATAATCTTGACCCCCTATTCAAGGAATTATCTATTTTCAAATTCGAATTCCACTCTGCTCATGCATGTAATTTTTTTCTGAGTGAATTCTTCTCCTTAACTGCACACTTGTGCCGACTCTCGATTCGG
Source organism: Temnopleurus reevesii (assembly GCA_036244855.1). Taxonomy (NCBI): domain Eukaryota; kingdom Metazoa; phylum Echinodermata; class Echinoidea; order Temnopleuroida; family Temnopleuridae; genus Temnopleurus; species Temnopleurus reevesii. The sequence continues at coordinate 20,565 of BQKZ01002286.1, read as the reverse complement.
TTGTCTCTTCATGGAACTTCAGGCTAGCTCACCATAGTTGGTTAAAAAGAGAAAGTTTGAAATCTTGATTTTAATTCAGCTTTAATTTTTTAGACATCATGAGATAAAGAAGATTCAGTGGAAGTATAACACGAATAATAACATGATCTTTCTAGAAAATATTTTGGTCTTCCACATTGAGTGATTTCAATCAAATTCAATATGATTCAAATCATATCCATGTAAATCGTATGTACATAACAATCGTAATACATAACAATACAATGCATTTTCCGTCAAATCACATCAAGGAAACGCACAAAAGAGATTTGTAACCTAATTGGAACATACATTTACTTTGTTCATAGAAGATTTCATGACGTAAATGTTTAAATTTCAAGGTTTGAATCAATAGAAGTCGCGCGCGTGACAACCGAATTTCTTCAATTTTATTCTATTCGTAAGGTTGATCATTAAACAATCTTGCTTAGAGGTATGCTTTATGGATATTATTATATAATTGTTGGTTAGCAATCAGCCGTTAAAATGATGTTATTGATTACAATCAATATTTGGCATCATTTATGTCACACACGTGACCGAGAATTGCCTGAATAACATATTAAATAACTTACAGCCAATGCAGACCGTGTAGTCCAAAGAATGCTCCCTTTTCGATGAATTCGATGTTGTTTTCAGAGAGGTAGCTGGAAAAGAGAGATATTAAACCAATTCGTTTACCATCACTTTATCCGAATGTCATCAGTTCACTCGAATGCCATCATTTCACTGTAATACCATCAATTTATCCGAATGTCATCATTTCACCGTAATGCCATCAGTTCACTCGAATGCCATCATTTCACTGTAATACCATCAATTTATCCGAATGTCATCATTTCACCGTAATGTCATCACTTCACCGTAATGCCATCAGTTCACTCGAATGCCATCATTTCACTGTAATTCCATCACTTCGCTCTAAGGTCATCACTTCACCGTAATGTCATCATGTCACTCTAACTAAATAGCATCTTTTCATTCTAATGTCATCACTACACACCAACGCCATTATTTCCCTATAATGCAATCATTTCATGTCACTGCCATAATTTCACTCGAATGCCACCATTTCAATCTTGTACCATTTTACTATAATCCTATATTTTTACTTTAATGTCATCATTTCATTCTAACGCCATCACTTCACTCTAATGTCATCATTTCACTAATATATGTCATTTTCACCCCTAATTCCTTTTCACTCTTAACCATGATTTCACTCGAATGCCATCATTTACTGTACTACTCTCTTTTCATTCCAATGTCATCATTTTACTTTGATTTCATCATTTCACTCTTATACCATCTAATGTCAAAACTTCATTGTATTAACATTATTTCATAACTTCATCACTTCAAACCAATGTCATTATTTTACTGTGGTGCATCGTTTCATTCTTATGTCATAATTTCGTTCCAATCCCATAATTCCAGTCTAATGCAACTCCATCATTGTAGTCAAACATTTAATTTCCTGACATAATTGTGTTTGATGATTGTATATTATTAGCACATTATTTTAGGATAGAAATCTAGAGCAGTCCAATTCGATGTTCTTTTCAAATTCTCATCAGGGAATGAACATAATTGTAGACACATGTGAAAATTAAGTCTTATCGTACTCGCAGATTAAAAATGATTAACAACATGTCACTAGGGGAAAAATAATTCGCACAAGTAAAGATTTTTCAAGCCAATTTAAAAAAAATCAATTCTTATAATTTGACTTTGCGCATAGGGAGGGTACATCATTTTTGCGAAACTGATTGATCTAATTATTAAAGCGCCTAAGAGCAAAGACAAAGTTACTTAAAAACAATCTTTACTTAGGGTGGGTGATACTTCATAATGAAAAGAAATATACGTTTGTATACTCACAGCGTGTTTAGCTTGGCAAGATCTCGAAAAGAATCGGCATGTATTTCACGTAGCTGATTTCCCATTAGATTTCTATACAAAAGGGAGAAAAAACAATTTAAAAACTTCATCGACGGGTTGAAACCTCCGTCAAGGTAAGTAAGATCGCAAAGCAATTAATTTGCGAAATTGATTGGTAAAGTTAATATCAGGGTTTTGGGATTCTGTGTAGATAGGCGAGGGGAGTTAGGGGGGGGGGGGTGTAGGCACCTCTTGACAATACATTGACATTGAGCTTGAATTTTTCCAGCATTATTACGGAAAAATTGAAGGAATAGAAAATAGAAACCTTTGATCAACGGTGTAAATACATGGGTCATACACACTTAGAAATTAGGGATGCAATTTTACACCTTTAGATGTGCAGCCACCGGTACAAATACAGGGTGCAGATTTGCACCTTTAGGATGCACGTGTAGAGCTTTTGTGCATATCTTCACCCTTAAGGCTGCTATTATACCAGTATCACCACCCTAATTCATTTGTGTGTAAGTTCATCCAAAATATTCCACACGTACAATGAGTATGCAAAACATTTATAATGCACATGATAAAGATGAACTTCATTGTTGGGCCCCGGTCACCTAGGATCCCGGAAGGAACACGATTCAACACGACTCTTTGTTAATTCACAATTAACTGCCTCCGAACAAAGAGTCGTATTGAATCGCGTTGCTTTCGGGGGCTCTTTGTGACCAGGGCCTAACACCAAACATTTTTATGTCTATAACTAAAATGGATAAAGTCCTTCATGGTTATTCATCTACTTTCTCATCTCTTCATTTTTCCATTGATACCAACGTGGTATCGACTCGCTGCAACTAGAAATGACTTCCGAAATTGGCTATTATTAGACCCCTGAATTCCCTCCCTTGCAATTCAACTTGCATGTAATCAGGTGTTACCAACCGACAGCGTTTAGGAAAATTAAGTTAATGTCGAGAGACTGATCTTCAATCACTTACAGGTACACGAGGGATGGGAAGCGAGCAAATGTGCTCCTGTCGATGCGTTCGATGTTATTGAACTTCAGGTAGCTAAAGGAAAACATATAAATATTCAATATGACGTATGAGTTCAAGATCAGTAACAAAGTTAGAGTAAGATCGAATAGATCATTTATTCTTTTTTCGAAAGACATGGTAAACATAGGAAAATACAAGATAAAATAGCAAAAAATAAAGGAGGCGAATTAAGACCCTAAAAGCAAAGCTTGTGTTGGGATCGGCTTGTGCTGATAGCCAACGTAAGCCCAGGCTAACAAATGCCCATACCATGCATACAGTGCTAATTGAATTCGTTTCACGGTCTCTATTCACAGAAATACACTGAGGAGACAGTCGACAAACACCTAAATATGCTCTACGCGTGCATCTCCGAGCGTTGGGCAAGTGTATACCGTGTTTCTGTCTCTACAACGACCATAAAATAGATTTGATTACGCTTAGAAAACGTTGGCTAAACATTCAAATGTCAGGCTATGCCAGACTGAGCATCGCAGAAATCGTGACAGATATTTTATCATCGCTACCATTTCACTTAATTATTTATGCATGTATTTATCTATTCAAACATGTTTATACAGGAAAACAAGATTAGTTAAAAACTGTTTTCCATCATGGTCCTGATATGGAAAAACATAACATTGACAAAGAAGAATAATGTAAAACATAATAAAAATAACGAAATGTATAAATCAAGTGGTAGAATCTAGTTATACATATTTCACACCGCGTTGTTTTGGAAAATGATATAAATTGGAAAATGATATAAAATTATTTAATGCAGAAAGAAAGCGAATATGTATTACGGACGGAACATGGAAAAGTACAATTGAATCTTCATTTGAATATATTGTAAAGGAGATCGAGCATGATGTTCTTTCACTGTAATCTATTATTTAACCAAATTATATATTACACAAAACATGGCTCAAAGCCACAATGTTCTTGATTAAACTGATTGTAATTTGAAGTTTTACAACGATAGCTATTACAACAATGCTATAAATTTGTCGTATAACGCTTTTCTGTGGTAATTGGATATAGTTCTAATCGGTTTTGACACATGAATTGGAATTGATCTTTGACTTTTTAATGAGATTACTATCTCCCAAGATCATCTCCCCAAAGACAAAACATTTTACCAAATGAAAGCGCCTGAAATCTGTATTTGATTTAAGAATGAAGACTTTGCAATTATGCCAGTTTAAATCTCCTTCTGATTCGAACTTTCAGAATACAACAACAAGAAAAAACAAAAACCGGATAAAAATGTCATCATTTTAATATTAATCCACAATTAATCATTCTGATTCTACATATGAATAAAATAAAAGAGCGTTGTCAAAGTATTCTCCCGAGCAAACGAGGAAGCAAATCAGGGTATATGCCGATTGGTACCGAATGAACTAGTTAAGTACAGAGACGAAACGTTCGTGTGAACGAGAATAGTCTACTCTGACGACTTCGCGTCGCCATTAAAAGCTCAGTCACACCGTTAAGTTTATAGCGAACATAGTACGACTACCGTTAATGGGACGTAGTTGAAAATTTTACAATGGGGGGGGGGGCAGACATTTTGACATTATCTGATAGTGGGAGGGGCGTGTCCAGTACACTCCGCCGGAAAGTTGACTGGCGACCCCTCCCCCCCCCCACAAAAAATACAAATTAATGAGTCCTGAGTGAAAGAACGAGATACATGTATGGTCACCCCTGGCCCCTGGTTTTGGTCAGACGGCATTGCCAATAAGGGGGGGGGGGGGGGGGGGGGTAGGGCTCGTCCAGCCCTGGTTCATCTATGAATGAAGCTGTTTAATTTTCCCCAGTCCATTGCCCCTTCTGCTCCTAATGTACAGACACAAATGTGTGACCGGACCAAAAAGAAACAATATGAAACCTACTTTCCCCTCACATTATCCATTGCATATAGGAACAATACCAATAATTCAATATCAAACCAAACGTCATGACAAGCATTATTAGATCGGAAACTTACAGTCTCGTGACATTTGAAGGTATGTCACGTGATATATTCGTCATATTAAGGTTCGAGCAGTCTAGTTGAGACACCTTCGCACATTTACACGACTCCGGATAGGACGGCAGTGCTGTAAAAGGAAACAAGGAATCAGTCTTCATTGTCGATATAAAGGCAGACTCACATCTTTGCGTTTTTAGTCTTCGTCAGTCCACCGACTTTTTTTTTAAATAGAGACACTTCCAGGAAGCAGGTCATGCGGAAGACTGACGTTCAGCGTACGTTCCTTGAGCGCAAGCTGAGCGTCAGTCCATCGTCTGATCCGCGTATACATTGCGCTTGGTGAGTGTTTTTCATGCTCAACAATGCTGGGCCGACGCAGGCTAAAACGCAAAGTTGTGAGTCGGCATTAACGTCCATTTATTTAGACGCGAGACGGCAGCCTAATATATTGAATCGTATGATGACAAATAAATTATGACGTTCCAACAATGCAAAAGGTATCACATGAAAGTGCATGATCATGCTGTACAGGAAGAGGGTGTTTGAATAGTTTGAAT